>VCHM03000195.1:5000-7500 GCA_006182925.3 Reinhardtius hippoglossoides
TTTTTTTTTTTTCTCCCATTGCACTGAGTCAGGTATTCTGTCAAGGGGGTGAAACCTCTGACATCGCAACGATGAGCATGACTATTTTCTCGATCCTCTTTTTTCCCTGTTTTTGATCAAATTGGCCTTTTTCATGAAATTAGACAGTGTCCAACATTCACTTGGTATATTTCATGACATTAGGCAGGGTGTGGGCATTATTTTAACCCGTTTTCATCATTTTTGGATTTTTTTTTTTCTTCTCCCATTGCACTGAGTCCAGTCGAAAACCAGGTTTCTGTAATCGTGCGGAATGTATTCTGTCAAGGGGGGTGAAACCTCTGACATCGCAACGATGAGCATGACTATTTTCTCGATCCTCTCTTTCCCTGTTTTTGATCAAATTGGCCTTTTTCATGAAATTAGACAGTTTCCAACATTCAGTTGGTATATTTCATGACATTAGGCAGGGGGGGGCAAGGGGGGGGGGCATTATTTTTACCCGTTTTCATGATTTTTGGATTTTTTTTTTTTTCTCCCATTGCACTGAGTGTGGTCGAAAACCAGGTTTCTGTAACCGTAGGCAGGGGGGGGCAGGGGGGGGGGCATTATTTTTACCCGTTTTCATGATTTTTGGATTTTTTTTTTTTTTCTCCCATTGCACTGAGTGTGGTCGAAAACCAGGTTTCTGCAATCGTAGGCAGGGGGGGGGGCAGGGGGGGGGCATTATTTTAACCCGTTTTCATGATTTTTGGATTTTTTTTTTTTTCTCCCATTGCACTGAGTGTGGTCGAAAACCAGGTTTCTGTAATCGTAGGCAGGGGGGGGGCAGGGGGGGGGCATTATTTTAACCCGTTTTCATGATTTTTTGATATTTTTTTTTTTCTCCCATTGCACTGAGTGTGGTCGAAAACCAGGTTTCTGTAATCGTAGGCAGGGGGGGGGGCAGGGGGGGGGCATTATTTTAACCCGTTTTCATGATTTTTTGATATTTTTTTTTTTCTCCCATTGCACTGAGTGTAATGGGACATTAGGCAGGGTGTGGGCATTATTTTATTCCTTTTTCATGATTTTTTGATTTCCCTGCTCTCCGCTGGAGGACGGTGCTGAAACACGGGCCAGAAACACACACTGAGTAATATTTCTTCTCCCTGCTGGAGGACGGAGCAGCGTGAGAGGTGCGAGTGAGTGAGTGTGAGTGTGTGTGTGTGTGTGTGTGTGTGTGTGTGTGTGTGTGTGTGTGTGTGTGTGTGTGTGTGTGTGTGTGTGTGTGTGTGTGTGTGTGTGTCTGTGTGTGTCTGTGTGTGTCTGTGTGTGTCTGTGTGTGTCTGTGTGTGTCTGTGTGTGTCTGTTGATATTTGAGAACAACTAAAATCACATTGAGGCAAGTATTAGAACAGCTACAATTTGGAGCCAGCTGGAGTGGCATCTCTGTGCCTGACTGACAGCACCTCCAGCACCTGCCTGCCTGCACCTCCAGCACCTGCCTGCCTGCCTGCCTGCCTGCCTGCCTGCCTGCCTGCCTGCCTGTCTGCCGAGCTGAGTTGTCAGTGAGGTGAGCTCAAGGACCAGAGCAGCACCTCCATATTTCACTCATCTGACACTTAGTCAAATGTCACTCCTCTCCCAGTCAAAGTCCACCATCTAATGGGGAAATGGGGGCATTACAGGAGAAAGGTCAAATTGAATTTAATCATAAAATAATAATGTTATATTTGCTCCATGACCCACGGACCACTTTGGCTGCCTGATTAAGTGAGCTCCAGTTAGGACCCCTGCGAACCACCTCCACTTGCACACTTTCAGGCCCTCCAGCCCCGCCAGGCTCTGGGCCAAAGCAGCCCTCCCAGACACCTCCAGCACCAGCACCAGCACCAGCACCAGCACCAGCACCAGCACCAGCACCAGCACCAGCCTAGCCCAGGGGGGACCCACTATTAAATCTGCCTGGGTCTCAGTGAGCTCCATGACCCACGGACCACTTTCGCTGCCTGATTAAGTGAGCTCCAGTTAGGACCCCTGCGAACCACCTCCACTTGCACACTTTCAGGGCCTCCAGCCCCGCCAGGCTCTGGGCCAAAGCAGCCCTCCCAGACACCTCCAGCACCAGCACCAGCACCAGCCTAGCCCAGGGGGGACCCACTATTAAATCTGCCTGGGTCTCAGTGAGCTCCATGACCCACGGACCACTTTCACTGCCTGATTAAGTGAGCTCCAGTTAGGACCCCTGCGAACCACCTCCACTTGCACACTTTCAGGGCCTCCAGCCCCGCCAGGCTCTGGCCAAAGCAGCCCTCCCAGACACCTCCAGCACCAGCACCAGCACCAACCACACGCACCGCCTAGCCCAGGGGGGGACCCACTATATCTGTTAATCTGCCTGGGTCTCAGTGAGCTCCATGACCCACGGACCACTTTCACTGCCTGATTAAGTGAGCTCCAGTTAGGACCCCTGCGAACCACCTCCACTTGCACACTTTCAGGGCCTCCAGCCCCGCCAGGCTCTGGGCCAAAGCAGCCC
>VCHM03000196.1:0-24787 GCA_006182925.3 Reinhardtius hippoglossoides
AAAAAAACTCAAGGCTGAGCAGAGGCAAAGATCTGCAGATGATGGAGGGGGAGGGGCGCGAAAGGGAAAAGCCCATGAGAAAAAAGCGCCAGTACTGCTCGCAGAGAAGAACAGGTGATGAATGAGTTGCTGGATTTGAGGTCAAGAAACTTCTCCTTTGTACTGCTCTGACTTTTTCTTTGTTTTAATTAAAAAATTTTGTGAGTGTTTGTAAGAAAACATAAGGGGGACATAGTCACATTTGTCAACCTGAAAAACAATATTATATATGCTGAGTTAAAAACCATTTAGAAATGTCTTTTTGCTAGAAATCATAATTTTGCTTGAAATTTAAATACAAAAGTCCATCTGTACGGCAGAGTGTTCTTAATACTATTAACTGTATTATTGCTGGAGACACTTCGCTACATTGTCATATGCTGATTGATTAATAAACAGCTGGTGAATTGGTGGTTTGGTTTTTGGGTTGTTGTTTTTTTTATGTAAAGCTCAGTGTTTGTGTATAAACACTATGAATGTAGGATTCTCATCCTTCAAATTTGTAAATTTTCCAACACAGATTGCTGCACTGACTCCCTGTGGCAGAAGCTGCGCAGCAGTTCACAGAGCACACAACTCTTTTGCAACCGCGGTTGACACCACCAGACATGGCTGCCTGTGAAGAACTTCTACATGATGGAGACCGAAGGGAATTTCTAGGTTGTAGTTACGTTCATTTTAAAAAACAAAAGATTAAATAGTTAAGCTGTAGTTACAAAAAAAAAAACATTGTTAATACCCACCCCAAGAAAACCACTACAAAGTGGAATCAGATTATATCTCATTGGTAATGAATTGGTGTATGTTAATGGCTATCAAATTTTCCCAACGTAGTCATTTTTCTCTTCAAACAGCATAACCAAACTACAATACAAAAATCTTGTGTTAAATACCCTGTGTATTTTTCACTTGGGCCCGATACTGGTGTCTATCCGGTCACTCTGATGTTTAGATATTGTTCTTCACTTTTTAAACCAATGCTCTTCTGGATTCTAAAAAATTTGTTTCCTGTGCTGATTGAATTGATCTTATTTATTAGTATTATTCCATGTGACCTAACCAGTGTGAGTAACAGAAATGATGTGATGTGTTATGAACTTATTCTAAATGTTATGATAATCCTTTTTTTCCTGTATCTACCATAGATAAAGCTGAGGTTTGCCTGAAGGAGAGTGAGCAGTTGTTGCTGGGCTGTACAGAGGGAGATTATAAGGACAACAGCACCTCTCTTGGAGTGCCTCAGGAACATCAAAATGACATCAAAAGACATCAGCCAGCAGCTTTCAGGGTAGCACATATGTAGAGGACGCTGTATATCATGGCCTCCCTTGTTAGTGTTTGATTCATAGCTCTTTTGTTATGTCACAGGGATTTCAGAGTTTGGGCACACCTTTGCTTAACTGGCTGGCTCCAAAAATTTCCCCTTGCTCTGCTTGATAATGAAGAACATTATGCGCCATTTATTATCTTAACAGGAATAGAAAATGTACTGATTTAATTATGCAGTTGACTTGTAATAGGCAACTGCCCCCAGCACATCCTGGCCCGTCTCTCATAAACGACAGTGTCCCAATACAGCCAAAGTATAACAAAATAGAAGAAGATGTATCTGGCAGAATATGTACTGGTCAGTCATTTAAATTGGCTTGCAAACAGGCAGCTTGCATGTGGCACACTACAAAAAATAATTTTATTTTAGCACAGAGGCTAGAAAGCTAACTGAAAAAGTGAAAAACATGCCTTTATTTTAACATATCAGCGACCCACTCATAACACTTCTTATGATATGGGGTTAACATTTCTGTGATTTACAGTGCAAAATATGTTCATATAGCGGACACACACACTATTACATACAATCTGTACACAGGGCTGCACTGTGAAATTAACCCTTTGGGGGCCGTTTTATAAACTGGCAGGGCATTACCTACTACCTCTAAGGGGGGGCACCTTGAGCCAATAATACACACAGATATATGGGTATTACAATATAAACACTCAGTTACATACATGTATGCTAGAAAAAGTGCTTGGTTTGACTGTCCATTAAAAAAGTTCTCATTAAATAGTTAAATACTGTATTCTGGGCTGGAAAAAAAAAAATGTATTTGTAAGGATTGAACACAGCCAATTACTCATTAAACCTACGGTTGGATTACAACCGGTACTCACACATGCTGTTGCATCCTTTTTGGGGCCAGTGCATTTTCAGAGCTGCTGGAGCTGTCTATCAGCCTGTCGAATACAATCCGTCCCGCGGCCGGGGGGGGAAGAGCAGCCGGTCCCGCAAGAAACCCCCGAGCTCTTTTCTGCCCCAAAACAGTGAAAGATGCCAACGCATGGGATACATAGAATGATTTTATAACCCCCAAATTGTTTTGTGCCCTTTGTGACATTTGTGTACTGTCAAATGTTTTTGTGTGCTGTATTTTGAATTTGTAAAAGTAAATATGAGTGCAAAAACAAAGATGATACTGTGTATAGATAAAACATTTTTAATAAATAGAAAATAAAATATCAATGACGTCAACAGGTAAAAAATAATGTTTATGTTTTCGAACATGAAGATGCCCCTTTTGAGCTGATGTTATAGTTTTTTTTATCAAACTAAAATTTACATGAAGTTTTGTGAAAAAGAAAAAAAAAATAAACCAAATAGTTTTTGTGGCCACCCTTTTTCCCTTTGTAACAGCACCACTTCTCTTTTTTGGGGGATGGGTATTGGTTCCAACATTTTGGTGAGCTGTTCATTTGGGGATTTAGGCTTCAGTGCTACGTCTCTCATGTAACCCCCCGACTGATGTGGAGATCAGGACATGTAGGGGCCACCCCCTCGGGGTTTCAGGACTCCCCGTTCTTTCTTGGGGTTCAAAACCCGGGGGAATGAATTTAAAATGTCAGGTCCCCCCTTTGGATTGTGTAGGAAAAAAATGTAGTTTTCACAACATACCTAAACCCCGTGGACTACGATAATCATAGATAACTAATAAAATCAAATTTTTTTTTTTTTTTTTTTAAAATTCTTTCAAATTTGGATTTTTTTGCTCCCCAATTTTTTTCCTCCATGTATTAATATTTTTCACTCACCTAACCTTAACTGGGAACCTCCGAAACCCGATTATTTTATATGTGGACCAGTGCAAAAAAAAACAAATAAGCAGCTACAGGTAGCGCAAAGTTAATGTTCACATCAAAAATCAAATGAGGGGGGAAAAATTTTTGATTTATTAATGGTCCAAAGAGCCGGTTTTTGGAGGCGGATTTTCTGTGGGCCCTCAATAAAGTCAGGGGGGGGTGGTTTTTGAGCTCAGGGAAAGGACCAGGGTTTCATTCCATAGCCATTTTTAAAATTTTTAGTTGTGCACTTTTTACGGCCTTTTTTCGGTATCGGCCGAATTCGCTCGTTTATGTTATCGGCATAGGGTTTTAAAAAACTTGATTTACCGATAACGTTTTCCGATATTTTTTTGGTATTTTTTCTGCAGGGGCCCGCGGTGCGCAGCGCCAAGGGAAAAAGCCAGGCGCCCCCCCCACCCCCTTTTAAACCTTTGTGCGGTTACCTGGGCTGCAATCGCCCGCTGCCCCAGCCCCCTTTCCCCGTTTTTTCGGCGTGCGAGCGAGCGCATTCGCCCCAGGAAACAGATTTGAAATCATTAACTCGGGAATCACCGTTTTTCCCCATCATTTTTCCAAAACTTCCTCTTCACGCCCCCCTTTTTCCGTAAAATCCCTTTCAAAATAAGAGTCCCAAAATAAGTTATGCAAAAACCCGCTTACAACAGAAAACTACCATAAAACCCTAAAACAAAAGTCACTAAATAAATAGCTTACATAAAGACATTTTTATAGATATAATGATCAAATAGGCACCATACTTTGTTTCCCTTCTGTTGCCCTGGAGTTTTAATTTTCCCAATTTTCCCATCCCAATGAAAGTCCCCCTTGCCCATCCCTACAGCCACACAAGCAGTCATATAGATAAAAAGAGAAAAGGAGGGGGGGGGGGCTAAAGGCTTGCTTGGAGAATACGTCATTTCCCCCCGACCACCCGAGATTGAAGGGTTACATCAACAAACAAGCGGAGAATCGCGGGCTGACCGGCAAGGAGAAATTTTTTATTGGGCTGTTATTTAATTTAACAAATATAATATTACAGAAAGTAACATTTTGTCATTGAGTAGGTAGTTGTATGGCAGGCGGGTTTTCATCGAAAAAAATATTTGTTTTTTATTTGTTGAAATCAGAGCCTCCTATTGTGTTGTGTTGCACAGAGGCTAGTAGTAGCACTGCATCTTGACTTGAATGTATATGGCATTAAGGGTTTATGCTAGTTTTTCTTAAGCATTGTTTAAGTTGAGATGATGTTTGAGAGGCCTGGTGATACTGTTACATGTTTGGCTGAATAGGTTTTCTATGTCCATCCATGGCATTAAAGTTACACTTGTCACTTTTTCTGTTTTTCATATTATTCAAGAAATAAACAATATGGTATGGGTTTTATCGGGGTATGGCTAGATTGTTGTTTTAAAAATCGGAATCGGTATCGGCCAAGAATTTCCATATCGGTGCATCCCTACTGTATACAGTCCCTGAACCAGGGTGGTGGGCCCTTTTTTTGATAAAAGTAGAATTACAACTTTTTTCTTTTTAAAAGATCTTTTTTTTGTTTTCCATTACTGATTCAGTATTGTAATTTATAATTTATCATTTTAATAATTAATTAATTAATAATTTGTATGACTTTATAAAACATATTTATGATTTGAAAATTACCCCATCCCGTAAACCCTTTTGCACAACACAGGGGACACATGTTCCTAGGGTGCCATTTTGAAACCCCCTTTTGAATGCTTTTGTTCTAGTTAGGGCCGAGCACCCAACAGGGGAGGAAAAGTGGGAGTTCCATTTAACAAGGCATGGGCCTATCTTGGGCCTTTTATATTCAAAGAAAAAAAGTATTTATTTCCCCCCAGGAGGGGGAACGACCCTTTTTTCAAAAATGCTACCGCCCCAAAAAACAGGGAGAATACAACAGCTCCAAGAAAAGATCGGACTTTAGAAAACAAGGTCATTTTTCGAAACATTACCCGTACCTGTGTTTACCCCAAGATGAGGAAGGGACACAAAATTAAAAAACCCGGTAGGGGTTTTCAAACAGGAGACATTTAGTGTACACAATTTGGGGCCACCTTACTTTCATTTTTAATTTTTTCATGTTTTTTTGTGAATTTTAATTTTAAAACCCCCACATAGCACCCGAATTCAGTTGAAGTGACGTTCGGTTGTGTGACAATCTTTCCATGAAAGATTTTTTTGTGGTATTATGCAGCTTCGTTTAGGTATTATTCCCCTTTGTGTTGAGATACTGTATTTTAAAAGAAAGGAAAAAAAAAAAAGCATTTAAATGAACTGTAACAATTTCTGGATGACAATTTTTAAAAAGGGAAATGAACGGAGGATGAGAAAGTTGAATGTGATGTAACTTTTTAAAATTAATTCAGCAGTGGGATCATTAGAGATTGAAAATGAAGACCCTTTTTCTTTTTTGTGTAAACTTATGATGGGGCTGTGTATTTTTCCCGTTAAGTAGTTTTTGTTTTAGTCCGTTGGAATCATATGGCATCTCCCCCCCAAAAACCAATTGAGTTCCTCCATGGAGAGTAAAGCAAGGAAGTCTGATGGAATGGACTGGCCCCGGGGAAAAAGCGGATGAAGATCCAGATGTCCAGGGGGTGTCGGTGGAAAGAGGAGAAAAAAGGCCCTGCAGGATCAATGTTCCCAAAAAAAGGGGCAGGCCTTTGACTCTGGAAGAGCTTCAGACAGAGTTTGGGGGCGAGCTCAAGGGGTTGAAGGGTATTAAAGGAAAAAAAAAGACATTGCAAATTGAGTTTCGCCCGAGAAATGATCAGGGGCGAGGGGTGAAAAGGGGTGTGACAAGTTAGCCAGATAAAAGGGGATGGAGTTTCCTTCGAAAGAAGTTTTAAGACATCATCGCGAAAAAAAATGCACTTAAAAAGTTTAGAGAGGGGACGACTGTGAATACTCCGCTTGGCTCAGAAAAAAAAAGCTTAAGAAGCAGGCTGCAAAAAACATGCTTGGCTGCAGAAAAAAAGCTGCTCGGTGCGGAAAAACGCTGCTCTAGCTGCAAAAAAAAAGGGGTCTAGAGAGGCGGCTGACTGCTGAAAACCCGTCTGGCTCTGAAAATACAGTTGAAGAAGCAGGCTGCCCAAAAAACACTGTTGGCTGCAAAAAAAACGCTGCTCTGGTGCAGGGGGAAAATGATCTAGAGGGGCAGCGAGCTGAAAACCCCGTTTGGGCTCATAAAAATACAGTAAAAAGAAGCGGGTGCGAAAAACGTGCTCGGGCTGCAGAAAACCGTCGGCTCGTGGAAAAAAGATCTGAGGGGGCGCTGATGCGAAAAACCCAGCTCTATCTTTGAAAATACAGCTCTGAGAAGCAGGCTGCAGAAAACACTGCTCTGGCTGCAGAAAACGCTGCTCTGGCTGCAGAAAACGCTGCTCTGGCTGCAGTGAAATTTGCAGGTCTGCAGGAGAACAACGAGGAGAAGCTGAGTGTCCTGGAGAGGCCAGCTTCGAGCTGAAGGTCATAAATGAGAAGGAGAGAAAGAGAAGAAGAAGCAGGAAAAGAAAGAGGAACTGGGAGGAGAGAGAAGGAGAAGAAAGAACTGCAGAAGAAGGAGAAGAAGAGAAGAATAAGCAAGAAAAGAAAGAGCAAATGGAGAGAAAGAAGAAGGAGAAGGAGGAGAAGGGGGAAGGGAGACTGAGTTGGAAGATATTCGCCTGTTTTCGCTTTAAACGCCGGAGCTCGTCCTAAATAAATAATTTACCAATTAACACCATCTCCTCATACTCATTTGCAAACACAGAAAATAGTTTCAATGTCTCATATCACAGACCCTCAGATTGACCATGTGACCGTCTGGAGGGTCTGAACCCAATGGTTGAGAAACATAGTTATTTATGGAGTCAAGGTGTTTATGACTGCCATCTGGTGGCAGTCATAAACGTAAAATTACTCCAGAATACGTACATTTTCACCACTTTCTAATTTTCTGCAAAGTTGGTAAGAAGTTGAGCATGTTATAGTAAAATTCCTACAATGTCCAGGTCACTTGGAATGAGCCGGACACGTCGAGGCTTTTAACATTATAGTAAAATGCCTACAAATGTCCGGCCAATTCTGATGGCCGGACATTTGTAGGCATTTAAACATTGTTGTCAGAGTTTGTGAGGCAGATGGACCCAGATGCAGAGTTTTAAACTTAAAGAGTGTAATTTGACCTGAACACATCTATATATTAATATTAGTTCAGGGTCATAGCGCCACTACTGATCAGGTGTGAAAATTAAGTTGTTGTAACATTGTCCAATTGACACAAAATTGCTCACGCTACATCAGAGCCCCTACTTGAACAGATATATAGTCTGTAGGTAATAATAAAGATGGCAACAGGAAGTAAGTTTTGTTTACAACTATCATTCGATTTACATAAAATGTTCGCAGTGTGATGTGCAATTGATAGCGTGGACCATCGACATGGAAGGATCGACATCGCGTGATGGACGCAGGAAGTGAAGCGTTGTCTTTGCCGCAGTGCGCAAAACGCATGCAAACGCGGAGACGTGCGCTTGGTCATTGATCGCTCTCTCCACCGACCGCAACAGGCTTCAACGTGCGTGTGCTCGGGCCCGTCAGTGCTACAACGTAGCCCTAGTTCTCTTGTGTTTGTGTTCCGTGGTGTGATTTGACAAAACCTGATAAATCAATAACAGGGAGGGGTAGAAAAAGTTCGTTTTATCCTAAGAGAGTCCTGGTCTTCTTTTACATTACGTATAACAGCCTCAGTCTAACAGGCCATGAGATTTAAAAGTGCTGCGCTCGGCTCTGTTCCCCTGCATTGTGCCTGCTACAGTCTAATGAATGCTGAGCTGCAGGAATTCAGGCGATGAAACCCAATCCAGTGTCTGAATTACTGCGCCGCAGTAAACTGCAAAGCTGCCGGTTGTTGGCGTATTAACACGTACTTAATATCTCATTAGCATGAGGCATAAAGAAAGTGCAGGAGAGACACGCGTAGAGAGTCTGCACCCCCGACCTGAACGGAAACACGAGAGGCCAAGAAAGCAGGACTTCATCTGTCCAGAGCTCGTGAATCAAAAACCTCAGCGTCAACGAATAAACAATAATAAACAAATATCGGTATCGGTATCGGCTATCGGCTAGATTGTTGTTTTAAATATCGGAATCGGTATCGGCCAAGAATTTCCATATCGGTGCATCCCTACTATTTACTAATGAGACAATCAGAGACACTTCATCCATATGTCTCATTAATAGAAGTGCACCTGATGTACTTGATCAACAATGTAAACTTGAAGTTTAACTAACTCTCACAATGTTGTGTTTTCTCCACAGCTGAGGCAAGTTGCGTTTGCAATTAGAGATCCAAGGCATGAAGGAAACTTCCTACCTCATGCGTTCTGGCCAAGACGCTGGATGGAAGGCAAATTTATGGTAAGAAAGTAGTTTACAACCACTTAGCTGGCTCCACTAGCTCACTAACTATGGTGTCTTTCCTTCAGTCTGTTTCTTTCCCCTGTGCCATCCACTGCAAACTATCTCAATGAAACAATTCTTCATTTCAGTCAATAGTTTCAATTCTCGTTTGTGATCAACAGCCTGGATGAATTTATAACAGCACAACGTTTTCATAATCCAAACACGAGGACATGTAACAATGTTGGTTTTCCTCATCTTGTTAAAGGGGACTCATCCGCTCTGCTCAGAAGACGTCCAAGCTGAATACTGTGACCTGCAGTGCTTTAATGACCTGATGACAGAGATGCTGATGATGAGTCAGTTTAGAAGAATTACTCCCAGCAGAATTCTCCAGCATCCTTTCATCACAATGAGCCACCTTCAGGGTTCATACAAGAACAGCCTCTAGTAAGTTTGTGCTTAGATGGTCTGTGTAAGTCTGTGCTGATAGACATGGGTAAAAAATATCAGAGATATAAGGTGATTAAGGTGTTTGGCTCAACAGTTTAATTTGTCTTCCAGTGTGAAGTCATGTAAGGATCTGATGGACATCTGCCAGGATCAGAGCTCTGACGATGGAGGACATGGAGACCAGGTGATCCTGCAGATGTCCCTGAACAAGGACCCCTCCAGCAGCACTGCCAGCCCAGCCAAGGAGGGCAGCCCTGCTGGGATGACAGATGAGAAGCATTAAAAAATGAATGCAAAGTGTGGCAACAGAGTGTTTGAAATATCTTCCTGTCTTGATCATTGTATACTGTAGAAGTTCAATCAGGAGAGACTTGATTCATGATTTTACTATGTTTATTTGACAAGTGCACAGAAGTGATGTGAATGTTATAGTCTTTGGCATTTTAGACCCTGTGTGACGTCATCAGGATTAGAAGTGGTGAAGCAGAGGGAAGAACAGAACCCTCTAATTGACTATGGATCTGCAGCCAAGTGCAGTTTAGAATGTGCATTTAAAAAAATGTCAAATCACTGCTTAAGATCAAGAGTTAAATTATTTTCTTATCCACATCACAGACCAGAAGACTCCCACGCCAAGGTCAGAAGGAGTGACCGACTGGCAGCCACTCGAAAAGGCACAAGTGGGCCAACGGGCCCAATCAGGTGCCAGAGGAAGAGAAAGAGACACGATCCCATATCCAATGGCAACCCCTCGACAAAGAAGAGAAACATGAGCCTCGGAAATGGACAGACCTTGTGAGAGTGTTGTATATTTGGAGCAGAAGTGATGTTGGAAAATGAGGATGAAGGAATCTCCGCGGACACCATTCTTGCTTGTATAATAAAGTTTATTACACAGAAGTTACAGGTCAGGACGGATACCTAGGTTTACCCGGAGACGTTCTCGGCCAATTCAGAAGTCTCCCGCGCCGGTGTCGGACGAGCATTCATATAGGGAAGCTTGTTTACGCCCAATATGAGAGATAAAATGACATCATACATAGGGGCCTCTAAACATGCTTTGTACATGTAGATGGAAACCCATCCATCTAACAGGTCAAAGAGCATTCTCAGAGAGAGAGAAATAACAAGTAACATCTGGAATAATAGTTAGGGAGTCTGGGAATCCAGACTCGAGGTGTCCCTAGCTTTAAACCTGTCATTATGTTGTATACACATGTCAAAATGATCCATGTTAGATAAATACACCACAAGAGGCAACAACATAATGTCATAGTTAATATTTGGGCTCCTCAGCACCACTTTTTAATAACTATCAGGACTTTGCAAAGATTGTGTAAGAAACTGTTTCGTAGAATGAGCCACACAGACCTGAAGGAAACTGCCTCAGGAGGAAATGTTACATCTGCACAATATTCAAAGGGGTTTCATAGTAAACAGGCAAAAAGTCAGAAGCTGCCCCCTCCAACTCAACCAATGTTCATTCCCAAGAAGAGGATGAGGGACGAAGAGGAGGTGCCAGTGTTGGACAAAACCTGCTCATGGAGAGAAGGAAGGTAGAACTTGCCCGTTAAAAAACGACAGTTTAATAGAGGCTGACGAACTAAAGACTGGAATGAGGAGACCGAACTGGACTGTCAAGATCTTAATTTGTGTTTTATCTGCTCTTTTTAATCGATGTGTCTTTTTGAAATGTCCCCATATTAACGTATTAACAGCTTGATTGTGAATTAATACATAAAGACATAAAGTCACATGTCTGAAAAGTAATTTTTAATCGGTTTAAAAATTTGGATCCAGAAGGAGATCAAGGTGGTTATATCCCAAAAAATGACATATTATTACATGTTATACATTTTCCATTCATTTTCTCCACTGACATTTCAGAAAATCCTCGAGTCTTAAGCCTGCAACCAGTCCGAGCAGCTATAAAATTAATTGAGACCATAAAAGATTTGATTTGGATCAAAAGAATATTGAGAAAGGGCAACAGTACCAGAGTGTGTACTTGTTTTGACAGTGAAGAAGCTACGCATCCCATAAACTATTTCAGCACTTCTTGAATCCGACCCTGTTGTGGGGATTTTCCTCATCTCTAAAAAAACTGCAGTATTATTGGATGAAACTCCAGCTAATTTAATAGAAGAGCTTGCTGAGAACCATACTACCCCTGTAGTGTTCAGTGTTTTATTTCTGTTTTCTTACAAATCTTTCTAATTTATTCCATTATACTTAATTTGCTTTCACCCATGTGAAGACCCTCTCATTCTGCCTGCCGGTGTGCCTTGCTCTGTGCTGGTGGGTGGAGCTACAGCCACCTACCTGCCCATCTGGGTGGGCCTTCCCAGAATGCATATAAGTCTGCTCTTCTGGGAGTGTCTCTCTCTCTCTCTCTCAGCAGGGCCTGCTACACCAGCCTGAACCTGGATCCTTTGTTTGGTTTGCTGCACTAACAAACACGCATCACACGACATTCTCACTCATCCACACACTTCTGACACCACTGATACCACTGATGCCCTTCATACTTACACACCTCACTAGTTAGGAAATATGATGTTTGAGTTCAGTTGAATAAACTACTTTTGAAAGGTCGATCTGTGTGTGTTCTCCCTTTTTGTTGCCAGCCTTGAGCCAGGTGGTAACAAATGGGGGCTCGTCCGAGATTTGAAAGGATTAGTATTGTAAAGTGGTAAATGTAATTTTTGTTTAAGGGAGTTTTTCCACCCAAATGTTTGGTTAAATTGTAGTTTCCTGAAACTGCTGGCAGAGGTAAGGGCTGCTAAGTTATTTGGAACCCTTATTTCCTGTTAGGCATAAGCAATGAGGGGCACTAGTTGTCTCATTGATCATTTTTTTTGTTTTTTTTGTTTTTGTGCAGTAAGTGGTTAGAGCAGTTGCTCGGGGGCACTACCCTGACTGACTAGGTGATTTTCAGGGTGCTGAAGGTTAACCGGGTTACTGGGCTTTGTGCTTAATCTATCCTGCCACTAACCTGCATGAAGTCTAGGAATGAGTTACTCAGCTAGAACTGGTTAGGCAGCTAGTCAGAGGGATGGGGTTCCTTATTTAAAGCAGCCTGTCACCCTGTTAGTTAGTAGTGGAACACTTTGTATTAGTTTGTAGTAATTGCTTGTTTGATAAGTGCCTCTAGGTGGCAGGGGAACTGGTGAAATGGCTTCCAGTGACGACTTTGTTCAGTCACCAAGCGATGAGTTGCTAAACTCTTTCAAAAAAGATCAGCTCGTGAAAGTAGCTGAGCATTACAATGTTGAACTTCCAAAAAAGTTAAATAAAGATGAATTGTTGGCCACATTGAAGCACAAATTAGTGGAGAAAGAGGTTCTGCCTGTCTTAGTGGGGAGTTTAAAAGCACCGGAAGAAATGTATAGTGTTTCAGATGTAGCCTCCCCCAGGGTAACTGGGCCAGTTATGATGTCCAAAATGGCTCCTGTTTTGACTGGACTTGGGTTTACATTTGAGCAACAAAAAGAGCTTATCTTGCTACAACGGCAACAGGAAACGGATCAACGGCAACAGGAACATCAAAATACCCTGGCGTTAGAAAAGTTAAGACAAGATGCCCATCTTCGGGAGGCTGAACTAGCCCATGTTCAGGCAAGACAACAGTTAGAGTTGGAGCGATATAAGTTGGAGCTTATAAGTGAAGGAAAGCTTCAGGCTAAGCCACAGAAGTTTGGAGAGTCAGATTCGTTTGTTCCTCATATTCCGTCATTTGATGTTGCTGTCAATTTACGGTTAGTTCCTAAGTTTAATGAAAGGGACCCTGACATTTTCTTTGTGTTTGAACGTTTAGCAGAGGCACGAAATTGGTCGGACTCGGCGCGTACCCTATTGCTTCAATGTGTGCTCACTGGCAAGGCCCAGGAGGCTTTCTCAGCCTTGAGTGTTACTGATAGTGGTAGCTACCAGTTGGTTAAAGCTGCGGTACTTAGGACATGTGAATTGGTACCGGAAGCTTATCGGCAGCGATTCAGATTACTCAGAAAAGAGAAGCAGTCTCTCACTGAGTTTGCTCGCGAGTTATCCACTCACTTTAATTGCTGGTGTGCTGCTTCTCAGGTTAATACTATGGAGGATCTTCAAGAACTAATCTTGCTTGAACAGTTCAAAAATACTTTGCCTGACTGTGTTGTTACCTACATTCAGGAAAAGCAAATAAGCAGAGTTACAGATGCTGCTAGATTGGCAGATGAGTTTGTCCTGACCCATAAAGGTTGTTTTGGTGAGAACCGTGGTCGTGGAGATTCTGGCTCCCGAGAGGGCATTGTTAGAGCTAACTCAGGTAAGTTTTGGTCAGAAGGGACAATGGTTTTCAGGTAAAGCAGAGCATGGTTTACGGGGAAAGCTGGACCCAAATCGCATCTGTAATTACTGTCATGGAAAGGGTCACTGGCGAAATGAGTGTCCAATGCTGAGGAAAATATCAAAGCCTGTTTATTTTCCGGGAAAACCATCTGCGGCTGCTATGTCTCTTTGTGCCGAAGAAAGGAGCCGTGTCATTGCCGCCGTGCAGGCACACACTAAACCGCCTTCGTTAAAGTCAGTAATTGAGGTTCCGGTTTGGGCTCAAGAACAGACAAGTTCCTCAGCTAATGAAGAGGTTGATCCTGGTTATGCTGCATTTGTGTCTAATGGTTATGTCTCACTGGTCGGGAGTGAGGAAAGTCCCTGTCAAGATATTAAGAGATTCAGGGGCTCTGGACCCATTTATTGTGGAATCTGTGTTGCCATTCTCTCCTGAGACAGACACTGGTTCCAGTGTTGAGGTCAGAGGGATGGGTTTGACGGTCTTCTCTGCTCCTCAGCATAAACTGACACTAGTGTCAAATCTGGTGCAAGGTGATGTGATCATGGGAGTGCGTCCTTCTTTGCCTTTGGGGGGAGTGCAGGTCATCTTAGGAAATGACCTGGCTGGCAGTCGAGTGTGGCCTGATGTGCCAGTGGACACTATATCCTCCCAGGTAGGAAATTCTGAGTCCCCCCCAAAACCCTTTCGGTGGTACTTCCCACCTGTGCAGTGACATGCGCTACGAGCCGTGCCAGTGGGGATTCCTGTTTTGAACATTCCGATAAGAAAAGAGTCTATCTTTTGTCCCTGCTTTCCCCTTGCCTGTGTCTTGCAGTGACTTTGTGAAAGAGCAAAAAGATGACCCAACACTTCATGCTCTGTACAACCAGCTTCTTCCTGATGAGGTGGAGAGTGCAGCCCATGGTTATTTTCTCCAAGATGGCCTGAGAAAATGGGTTCCCCAGGGAGAATGTTTTATGGGGGATGAAACTTTACAAATTGTTCTGCCCTCTAGTGTAAGACTCACTGTACTTCAGACTGCTCATGATGGCGTTGCAGGTCATTTAGGGGTAAGAAAAACCTATGATAGAGTTAGGAGACATTTTTACTGGCCTCTTTTGAAAAGAGACATTTTTGCTTTCATAAAAACTTGCCATGTATGTCAATTGACTGGAAAACCAAATCCGATAATTAAGCCTGCCCCTCTGTATCCCATTCCAGTTGCTGAACAACCATTTGAGCATCTGATCATTGACTGCGTTGGTCCCTTGCCACGATCAAAAGTTGGTAGTAACTTTTTGTTCACAGTGATGTGTCAGGCTACACGCTATCCTGCTGCCTATCCCCTCAGAAACATTACCACTAAGTCTATTTTGAAAGCTCTGACACAGTTTGTCTATTTTTGGTATCACAAAATTATTCAATCCGATCAAGGGTCTAACTTCACTTCAAAGTTGTTTGCAGAAGTGCTGAACCAGTTAAATGTCGAACATTCTCAGTCCAGCGCATACCATGCCCAGAGCCAGGGAGCTCTAGAAAGGTTTCATCAAATGTTGAAGTTCGTGCTTATTGCACTGAGTTGGACCGTGACTGGGAGGAGGGATTACCTTGGCTGATAGCTGCCAGGGAGGTGTCCCAAGAGCGATTGGGTTTTAGTCCCAATGACCTGGTCTTTGGTCACATAGTGCGAGGCCCTTTAGCCTCCCTGCACAGTGACTGGCAAGCCAAGGAGGCCCCCAAAAACTTAATAGATCATGTAAATGGTTTCAAACTGCGGCTTTATCAGGCTAATAAAATGGCGAGAGAACTTACAGGCAGTTCAAAATAAAATGAAGAGTCTGTATGACCGGCGTGCGGAACGCCGGGAATTTAGTACTGGGGATCAAGTTCTGGCACTTCTGCCTTTAGTTGGCTCTCCTTTCCAGGCTAAGTTCTCTGGCCCTTATACAGTGACCCGAAAAGTGTCGGACCTTAATTATTTAATCTCGACCCCTGACCGGAAGACGTCTGTGCAGTTGTGTCTCATTAATTTGTTAAAACCCTACTTTGCTCGCTCCCCTGTGCCAGGTCCTGGGTCGTCGCTTTCATCTGTTGCTGCAGCAGTTCCAGTGGGTCCTTCAGCTCCACCTCTTGATCCGACAGGAGAATTGGAGGATGAGTGTTATACACCAGATGATGGCATGTTGAAAGGGCGTCTTATGTAATATTGAATATGTTTCCAGGCGTTTGGACTCATCAAATGCATCCCTGGTAATTGTACTTTTTAAACTCTACTAATCCAAAGTGGAAGTCGCTGATGATTTCAATTATAAGAGTAGTGGACAGAAGTGATTTCTGAGCAGCTTTAGACTGAGACTTCCGTTTTCCGCTGTGCACCATGCTCTCGGTGTCACGTGGACAATACTAACATGCGCTTGTATCCGCAGGTTGGAGTCTGATGCAGAGGTGTGAAGAAGCTGGGGATGATGAGGTACAGCTCACGTTTTCTAAATGTCAATGGCTTCTGTTTCTCTTGAGGTGTTTGCAAATCTTTATTTAGATATTGAACTTTTCACCAGGCTCAAAGACAAGGCCTCAGTTGTTGGTCTTAAGTCTGACAATTGTATTTTATAACTTGCATCCTTTTATTATCAGGATCCATTAAATCTGAACTAGTTTAATAACTCTCAAATCTCTTAATTTATAAGTATTTGATTTTAGAGCCACATCTGAAAACTCAAAGTGCAGTCTTGACCACACCTCCAGAGAAGCATCGGTCTGCACGTGATCCCTGTGCTGCTGATGACATTTATTTGCTACTCTTGATCAAATGATGATGATACCAGCAACCACCATGTTTTATTATCTGAGGCACTGATGAGGCCGTGTCTGACGTCCTGAGATTCTTTCATGGCTCACGTATGTCTTGTTTCTGCAGGTGTGATCACACTGACTGAATTCACTCTTCGTTCACGACATTCAATGAGGTAACGAACCAGACCTTTATCTTGACATATTTGCCCCAAAACAAACTGTTAATGATGATTATTGTTAAACAATGGGAATCTCTCTGATAAAGGGTGAAAGAGAACTGTTTTCTGATGCAGTGCTGGTTCAGGAGAAGCTTGTATGTTTGCAGTTTTTTTTGTTTTCTCAACTTCTGGTGTTTGTCTTGCAGATGGTCTCGTGTTTGTGCATCTGGGCTGAACGCTCTAGTATGAGCTACTGGTGAGTTTAAGATTTTACTGGTTTAGTTTTGAAACTAGTCTGATACAATGATGATCCCATAGTTCAGCAGAGTTATTCAGTGAAGAAGAACTAGCATTGTCTTTCGCTCCTATCTGATGTGTCGGCTTCTATGACCTCCAATGTCTCCTCAAATGGGATTTGGTTTTAATTGAATTTCTTGTTTATTTTCAGAAACCTCTCTGGCTACCGAATGCTATGGTGAGTGAGACTGAAGTTTTATCCTTAAATGAAGTTTGACACAATGATGATACCATAGTTCAGCAGATTTAACAATGAAGATCTATTTGTCTTTCGCTCCTAGCTGGTGTCACCTGTAATTGTCCTCTAGCCCAAACAGCTTATTATGCATACTAACGTCCCCTCTGTTCTCCTCAGACATGTGACTTCTCCGCCGACTAAATTTCCAGCCTTGTTGGTACGTATCACATTCAAATCAAATGTTGCTAATGTTCAGGCGTGATGAATGTGAATCAGGTCGCTGATCCAGTTGAGGAAATATGTCATGTTTCTGATCTGATACTTGTTGCAAGAGATAAAATTGCTAGTTTCTGCAATCATCATAATTGAAGCTGTTTTTACTTTACAGATCTAATGGGATCTTGGGCAGTTGGGTGCAGAAGATGTCACACAAACAAACAATGTGAGTATGAAAATAAACTGTACAACCTTAGTCCCAGATGACAAGTGGAGCTGGACACAAACATGCCCTTTAGCTATCAACAGGTAGTTGTTCAGTCGTCAAGACTGAAACTGCTTTTTTCACTTTATATAAACGGTATGTAGTTAGGCTAGAACTGCAGGATTTAATTGGGATACCTATTCATAATGTAAACTTATGTTGAGTGGAAGTAAAATTGGAAAATGCATGAATTGGAGTAAATTCATTTACAACTGACACCAGCTCCATTTGCTGGTTGAACACCACCTGATCTGGGTCTGAGCAAGCAGCTCTGGTTCATTAGTTGGGAACTTGGTTGGTTTTAGTGAACCTCATGATCCCTGTAGTCTGACCTTGTGATGACTAGATGACGACTGACTTGAAACCGTGGAGTCTTGTTGTATTAGCTCTATCTGATTTGGTCAACGTAGAAAGCTTCACCCCATGTATGTTGTGCATACTCATCTTATGCTATTCTGTTGTCTGCAGGTTCTGATCGCTCTGAGATCCGACTGAACGGCCAAGACGAGGTTGACTGAGGTGAGAATTCAGAGAATTGCAAAACGGCTTTTGCTGGTTCAGTGATGTCTTTAACAAATGTCTGACCTGAACTTGTAATGTGGACAACATTGTTACTGAGTAACCGGCAAACTTAATAGCTTAATAGACCAATCTTTGACTTGTAATAAGGGTATTTCTGTCTTCTCCAGGAAAAGGCTGCATCTCTTGGGCTGACCTTGGTAAGTATTTCAAAGTCTATGACAAAGTGCCAATGTTGGTTTGATAGAAAATATTGACATGAAAATCTGCTTAAATGGACCACTACCTGTGATAAGATTCTGCCAAATTATATCTCTTGATTATACCTTACTGTTCCATATTTCTCAGGTTGTGGTCTAAAACAAATGTTTTGTTACTTGATACCTGGTTTTATTTTAAAAGACTTGTTTATTTCCACAGAAAGCAGATGTAATGTCCTCTGGCCCTCAGACAGCCTGATGTTTTGCTCTAAAGGTAAGTACAAGCCTGCTAGAGTATAATATCTGAGTCATGATGATATCAAATAGACTTTATTGTTCTGGATATTAAAACAAAGCTGTCGCTCTTTTTCAGGTTCTGTGGTATTATGGCGACCGGAGTTTGACCTGCAGACAACTTAATATCTCTTGGCAAATGTGTTTTCAACATTGTTGCAATAAAATACTCAAAACAAAATATTGATGATTTTTGGAAAAAGAAGGATATTTTGTTTTAAAAGTGTAATTGACTCAACTAAGAGCTGGTCAGTGATTGGGAGTCTTCATTGTGCCAGAAATCCATGATAGCATGCAATGTGATTGCAAAAACTGTAAACGAGACTCATTTTAACTGAAGTAGGTTACTTAAATCAGTTTGTAGGGATTATGCAAATCCTCAACTGATAGCCATGAAATAGTGTGGTGTCAGGCATGTCCCAAAGAACCCGTTACATTTGTGTGGATCTGGGGTATTTAATATAACTTTAGGAAGTTTTTTTGCCTCTTACTGATCTCAAGCATTTGGCTATGGGGTAATTTGTCTGATGTGCAGGAAATTAGTTTTTTTTTTTTTTTTTTTAAATTAAATATGCTTAGTTTTTAATCAGTGACAACTTAAGCTCATCTATTGAATGGGCCTTGTTTTTCTGTTTAATTTCCATGTGCACTTTCAGGTTCCAGCTTTACAAATTTGTGCACACACAAAATCACATATTGATTAACAGACATTTTCTGAGATAAGATTGTATGTGTGGGTGTATTGGCTTAAAAAACATGGTCCAGTAAAAAACAAGGCAGTTTTAGTATTTCAGCAGGTGTTGGTGTCATTTCGCTGAGCAGTGTTTCACTTCGCCCACCCCTGTGGTCTATTTGCGGGTTTAAATCACGATGGTTGACAAAGATTCAAATAAAAGAATCGTGATGAAAAGAGAATTCACATAAGAAAATAAACCACTACAAAGACAGGAAGTTGAAAAAATGTGGCTTTATTCTAATTAGACATCAACGCCATATGAGAATGAGATATTCTAGATTCTTACAGTGAGAGGTGTATATAGGCACACACAGCTTCATCACTTCAGTCACATTAACCTATTGTGAGGAGCACTTGGCTAAAATCTTTGCGTGATTACAGAGACTAACACTTTGTTTATAAAGATTTTAACATTTTGCTGAAATGGACATCCGCTTCCCTGGATCAAACCTAAGTAAATTGAATTTTTTCCAGCTGACACTTGTTGAATTAAGTATGTTATTACAATGTTGTTACAATTTGAGCTTGATGGGAGTAAAACGTTGAGAAAAGATATTTTCATGTGTCATTAGTAGTTTTATCTTCTATATATTTTACTTAGTGTACAATGTGGGCATGAATTTGAATCGTGAACAATAAATATGTAGATATAGTGTTAGGAGTATAGTAATAGAAGAGAGAAATATTTATCGGTCTGTAATGAATCTTTGATTGAAGCAGTACTTTTAGTATTGGCTGATTTTCAAGATTAAGACGACTGAGATTGATGAACTGGCTGTAAACATTTCTGCTACATACATGGGAACTGTCTGTTTGTGTGAGAGCATACGTGGCTTTGTGTCCAACTTCCTTCTTTTCTATTATCGTGACAGGTGTGAGAAATCAACAGGAGAACTATTGTCACCATGTCTCAAAACAGTCTGTTAGAAATCACTGTAGGAGACCTGATCCCCTCCCCCACTACACATTACCAGATACAGAAAGGCCTGGGCAATGGCACCTATGGAGTGGTCATCCAATGCAGGTATGTGACCACCGATGAAACAGTGGCTTTAAAAATAATCAAAAGCATGGAAGACATTGACTGCGCCAAGGAAGAGGAGGTCACCCTTCAAACCCTGAAGGAGCTCCACTCAGACAGGTTCAACATCGTCAGATTGAACGAGTCATTGTCCTACAAGGGACATTACTGTCTTGTGTTTGAGCACCTGGATATGGATCTGCAGAAATTCAAGCAGATCAGCCCGGGTCAACACCTTCAGCTGAAGCAGATCCGCCCCATTCTACAGCAGGTTTGTTTTTTAAACTCAAGCTCTTACACTAACTGCTTTGTAGGGTGAAGGGCAAACCTGGTCTCTAAAATGTGTCTGTTACAGGTTTTGTCAAAATCCCAGTTGTAACTTCCATCCAAATGCAAATTTCTTATCAAACTGCACGTTTTTTTGTTTCAGTACCGACTAATGAAAGATGTTTGCACTATGTTAAGTCAAATATTGTCCTTAAAGACTAGAGATGGTGACTTGTGGTGGATACATGGACACCTTCAGCTCTTCCAATCATCATATTTAGTGTTTACAATCGCTATTGCTGTGTATGTTGGTCTAAACCATCTGGTTAACCTGTTCCTATAGTCGACTGTACGAGTTTGGAATATCTGACTAATACTCAGCTGTTTCTGTTTTTGCTGCCATCAATGAACAGTTGTTGATGAAATGAACTCTGTAGCTCATGATTATTATTATGTTTTTCCTGATTTCAGCTGGCTACAAGGGCAACAGTACCAGACTCTGTACATAATTGTTTTGACAGTGAAGAAAATACTCATCCCATAAACTACTGTCAATGAGAATATTAGTTTTGTAGAACAATTTTGAATTGTTTGTGGTTTATTTACAATTTGTCTCCATATTTTGTGACGTTTGATCCCAACACTGGTGTGATTGCACAGTGGATTATCACTGCAAGCGATATTATACACTGAAATAACAGAAGAAGGCCTCTAGTTTACGGAGCCAATAACTCACCAATATTCAAGCCATTAAACCAGGATTTCACATTACCCATAGAACAAAGAACAAAATAAAATATAACAAAGAAACCAGAAATCAAACCAATTAATCAGAAAGAAACTAAATCTAAACAAGGCCAAATAATCTAAATGAAATCTAAATGTGGGAAAAAACAGTGACCGTAAATATTCTGCCTGAAGGCAGCCCTTCAATTCATTAAAATAAAGCAGAGACCCACGCCGTCCTTATTGTCTTGACGACAAGTAAAGTATTGTTCCCATTAGTTTGTGGGTACACACTGACTGGGGGAGATTACAGCGTGCATGTACAGTGCATCTGGAAAGTATTCACAGCGCTTCACCTTTTCCACATTTTGTTATGTTACAGCCTTATTCCAAAATGGATTAAATTCATTTTTTACTCTAAATTCTACACACAATACCCCATAATGATAACATGAAAAACGTTTTTTTGAAATTTTTGCAAATTTATTAAAAATAAAAAACGAAAAGATCACATGAACAGAAGTATTCACAGCCTTTGCCATGACACTCATAATTGAGCTCAGGTGCATCCTGTATCCACTGATCCTCCTTGAGATGTTTCTACAACTTGATTGGACTCCACCTGTGGTGAATTCAGTTGAATGGACATGATTTGGAAAGGCACACACCGTCTATATTAGGTCCCACAGTTGACAGTGCATGTCAGAGCATTATAATCACTCTGCCTGTTTTACATTTATTGTCCACTTGATGGCACAGTAGAGCAAATGAAGCACCATGAAGCTTCGGCCCATGAGTGAACCAATTGGATGGAAAGCTTCAATGCTTCATGAAGCTTCATCTCACCATCACTAATAAACAGTCAGCCCACAGTTCCGGATATGACGTCACATCAAAACAACACGAGCTCCTTCTTATTGGACGACGCTGGAAAGTGACGTCCTGCCTGAAGGTCCAATGAACCGCAGGAGAGCGCCTCGTCGCGTGTGAGTACAAACATGAGTTTTACTTCGCGTTAACTGGACTTTTCGTAGAAAATACATTTCTATGTCAGTAGTTGTATCACATGTTGGCAGTTGGCGTCATGCAACCTACGTAGTGTGATTTGGAGGAAGCGGCATTCACGCGTTATCTGTCTTTGTTAGCTAGCTAGCTAACTGTCGGTTCTGGCTAATGGTTAGACATGAACGGTAGCTAGGTGGTTAGCATCACTATTTACCTCCACATACTACACTATACAATGCATTTAATGCCAACGGCTGCTAACGAGGGGAAGCTAACTAACCAAGCATGACAGACGTGACAATAATTTGCTGTTTTAGCTCAATTCAACAGGGATTTCGTTAACTTAGTGTCTCATGTTTTTAAAGTAATTAAAAATAACTATTAAAAGAATGTTAGTGTTGAAAGGTGATTGTTTTCTACACTTGGATAATGTCCTTTAAAGGTTTTAGAGTTATAAACTGTCCTGAACACAGACTCGTCACTGTTAAAATGAGCTTAAAATGTTCAGTATCCCACTATACTGGAAACCATTAACAAAGGGTGCAATGGTTGTTTGCGTGTGTCTGACCATACACTGATCACTATCTGTTGTTCAACAACATTGTACACAATTAGTGATGTGGTGACACTTCAGATGAGTGATGAAATCTCAGGAGCAACTCAAAACCCAAAAGATCTTGATGACATTATGAGCTAACTTTGAACATTGGACCTATTTTAATAAATAGTTATTTTCTAATTCAACATTCAGTTATAATTCACTCCTAATGCAGTTATCTTTAAGTCCAGGATAACATACTGGTAAGATAAATGTGGAACTGGAATAGAGCTTTAAACGATATGAGGACCATTTCTCTGTAGGGACCGAGTCCCCCCCCAAAAAATTCAAACTTTGTTAGCACATTTCCCTTAATTATGATCAGAGACACATGAAATTGACCAAACAAGCATGAAAACTTTCAGTGAGATCTGTGATGGTGCTGCTAAAAAGTGTGATGATTTAACACGGAAAGACTCCAGGTTTGATGAGGACCATCATAAGATAAGCTGGTGGTCTTTCCCTTTCATAATGTAGATCTGTGTGTTGTTTAATCACATGTTCATCTACTTCTTAACCTCCTCACACAGCTCTCAGTCACAGAGGAGGGATGCACCGACAGGAGGAGAGTGGAGGCCGAGGAACCAGGAGCAACGGCGAGGCCCGGACAAAGCCTGGGTGAGACGGGAGGAGGGGGGCGAGAGACATGAGCCGCAGGGGAAAGAGACGGTGCCCAGGGGACCTGCCAGACCATGTGCCCTGCTCATGAGCTGCAGGTTCGTGAGGCACAGAACTGCCTGCACCGTTTCGAGATGTTAGCAGGTTCAGAAACAAATCGACCGCCCTGTGGAGACCCCTTACGCGCTGTCAAGGAGTATTCCAGACCAGCAGCTGGGAAAGACGCAACAACCCCCACTGACCTCCGTCCACCTGCTGTGTTACTGAAAACTGTTTGTTACCTTATCGATGACATCGCTGCTTCCACCAATCTGCATCCGTGGACTGAGGCTAGTAGTATTTACACATCTATTTTGCAGTCCCTTCAGTTAGTATTGTCACCTATATTAATTGAATTGTTTACATAGTGTCCAAAGTTGGCATCATCTACAAACCTTTTGTAACAGTTGAAACTTCAATGAAGTTTGAGTTTACAGGCAGTTTTCCAACACAGCTGGATGTAAGCCTCTGCCAAACATCATGAACCTAGTGGAGATGTTCAGCTTTAACACATAAACTCACAATGGGGTTTTTGTGTCTCCAATCTTTCCCTGTGTTGTAATCTGCATAATATGTTGGATGAAAATTGGTAAAAACTCTGAATGTTTGGTGGCCATAAAATGTCCTGAAATCAAAAAACTGTACAATTGATTTTGGCGGTAGTTAATTTTTCATTGCAATATTGAAATGACAATCATAGATGCATATCTTCTTATCTTAAATAATTTTCATCTTTTAGGTGTACGGCTTTGTTTTTGATCGGCTGCGTGGTGTGAAGCAGGACATGATTATCCAGCGGGTGTCTGGTTCGGACTGTGTGTCAATTTTAGAGCGAACGGTGCGTTTCCTCATCTATGCCTCTTATCGTCTTTGTGGTGAGCCGCTGCGTCTCTACGACCCACGTATCAACGACACACACTTACAGGAGAATCTAAGCTGGCTGCTGGATTGCTACAAAGCAGGAACAGAACAGCATCCGAACCAGGAGGAGTTTCAAGCTCTTGGTCCCTTTTCTACAACTGGGTTAGTTATTATATGCAAAGTTAAATGCTTAACAGTGTTTTTTTTTGCATTGGTATATGTAAATGTTTGTTGAGGCATTTAATGAAAATGCAAGTGCAAATTCTTATTAATTGCTCTCTTGTGCACTGCAGATTCATTACTCCTTTGTCCTTTTGGATGTTACCTAAAAGGTGTGTTTAGAAGCCATGTTCGCCATATTTGCTGATCATTTTCTCTTTTCCTCGTCTCTGCCAGGTTTATCTCGTGCCTCGCGTCACATTATGGAGCTCCCTGAACAGTTCCGCAGCACCCCGCCATCAGCCTCGCTCTGTCTATCAACCGGTCTTATCTGGAGCGAAACCCTGTGCGTCTGCTCCGATTGGCCTCAGAGGTTGAACTTCCTGCAGAGCTGTGCGCTCCACCGGCACCTGGTGACAAGTCGTAGAGATCTGCTGCACATATTCAGCCACGGACACAGCAGCCGCAACTGTCGCTTTCCCTCCACAGACTAGCTCAGCTCTTGTTTTTTAACAA
>VCHM03000197.1:0-24708 GCA_006182925.3 Reinhardtius hippoglossoides
TAATATACAATTCAACGTTCTATTATATATATCTTGCTATACATATAAAAAATATATTTTACACACTTATTACAAATTATATTTCCATTATGATAAATTCAAAGGTGACTGGATAAATATTATAAGCATTTATAACTAAGATAATTAAAAACAATCAGAGTAATGGTTACTCTGACCAATACAACGTGGAATGGACTCAAGTGACCTATGGAGCGAGAAGTCGTCCCCGTCAGCGAAACTGGGACCTACTGTACATCCTGGGGAAGGACCGGCACCTTCCGCCACCTTTAATAGGAGGCGGCTCATTCCCCTACCCTAACCGGCCAGTGCCTCCTCCAGGTCCTCACCCCCCCCCCCTCGCTAACCCACGGGTCCTCAGTCCA
The DNA here is from genome assembly GCA_006182925.3 of Reinhardtius hippoglossoides. Classification (NCBI taxonomy): domain Eukaryota; kingdom Metazoa; phylum Chordata; class Actinopteri; order Pleuronectiformes; family Pleuronectidae; genus Reinhardtius; species Reinhardtius hippoglossoides. The sequence goes on from VCHM03000197.1 coordinate 384, forward strand.
GCACTGACGCGGGCTGTAAACCCGCCAAACAATAACAGGCGGGATTTACAACTCCACGGGCACAAAGAGGCGGCACCGACCACAAAACCCTGACTCATCAACCACCACCAACTGACCCCGCATTTTGCAGATTGGTACGCAAAATGCCTCATTCATCAACGAGTGCACCAATTTGGCAAATTTTCCGCTCGCAAACCGGGTAAAGCTGCTCCTAGAATGATCTCCCCCCCGCATGGTTGAAATCCTTAACAACAATGATTAACCAGCGGCAACCTACTTCCAACCATGACCTTATAATGGTCGAATACCGCATTTTTTCACGCCCCACCTCAGAGCCCCACGCGACCACGCCTCACTACTAAGAATTGGGATACATACACTTCTCATTCTTGAACAGGCACTATTTGGGAGGCGACTGGAACGCATCAAGACCTCTCTGCGATCTGATCTCTGGATTGGAAAACTGCTTTTCAAGTGGCCACGAACTGGTCCCGCAGAAATTTAGCCCGGATCACACAACAAGAGGAGATTAGATCAACGCAGCGGCCCTTCTCACAACTTATGAGAACGGGCAGGCGATATCGAGACGGAACAAGAGCCTGCCAACGTCCACGAGTTAGACAGTCTTTACAACTCCAACAAACAACCGCGACGGGACGTAACACGTGGTGGCCAGGCCCCAGACGAAAATCACAAACACACGGTGACGCCAAGGACGGACACCGAGTCAGAACTCATCATGTACCCGGCTGTGCCGGCTTCCGCAGCTGCCCCCTAGAAAAACGTAGGACAAACATGGGTGACACAAAATGCCTGCGTGGTACCAGAGGGAGCCCAGAATTTACTTGAGGAGAATGACCAACGACTCTCGCATTACAATCCCTCCTAGATTAGGACTCAACCACGTTGCTGAACTCAACCTTGAGGCGATGGGGTAATAGAGACAGACAGGAACTCCAATTTGATCCCTTTACAGAGCTCAAGAGTACCTCCCAAACAAGGGTCGATAAAACCTTACATGTTCGGTAATGGTCCACGATTCAATTCCCCACAGTTGATCCATCGCCAGAACATAGTGCTGACGAGGGTAGAGACAAACTATTATTGGATCTGGACATTCCACACCCACACGAAGACAAGACATTTAGGGTAACGAGAACACATGAACACTGACCGCAAACTAGTGGACCTGGGACGCTAACGTGGGGAAAGATGGGCTATCCTTGGGGACTCCAATCTGGTCCAGATAACCGGCCTTTTCACAATCCCGGACCTGGCAGATTGAGAGCTCCCGGGGGCCAAATTTCGCGCCATGCTCAGGGCCATATGCTAAAGCCACTGGCCACACTGTAGTGGAAAAACTGGTTCTGATTGGTTTGAATTTCCAGAGGACAAGAGCCAAAATGACTGCTGTCAAACAGATGCAGGCTGCGCTGAGCACCGCTAAAAGGCAATTTCGCTTTTTCAGGATTGGATCCTCAGTGATCCATTTTTCTTCGGTCTCTGACTGGTTCCGAGGCAAGCTCATTATCGACACTATGCACACAATCATTAAAACCATTGCCGGTCCTCAACAAACTTGAGGACAAATTTGGGTTTCTCGGAAAACGGACGCACTCCCCTGGACCACACCAAGACAACCTCACAGAATATGCTTGTCCACTGGTCCGACAATTTTAACTATTCAAGGCCCCACAAAGCTTTTTAAATGCTGGGGTTCAGAGTTCAGCATCTCGCACTTTCACACCGTGTGTTAGTATTGGCCAAAAAGTTCAGCCTTTCAAAGCCAACATTGGACCTTCAAACAAGGCCGATCCTTTCTTCCAACGATCGAGTACATAAAGATCAGAAAATACAACTGGAAACAACATTCAGCAAAAGTAACCATAGAAAGATACAGTTGGCGGCAATTTTGAAGATCACAACATAAAGAGCCTCTGCCATTCATGCCCCTTCAGTTGGATGCCAACCAACCTGACAAACTACCACCACAACTGAATCGTTGAATCAAAAAGACAATACCTATCAAACAACCTTTTAAATGTCACAAGGAAAAGTAATATCTCTCAGAGGATAAGTAAAAGTCGAATTAGACAACTAAGTATAATAAAAACATTGTTATTAAACCCCTGAACAAGGAGTGTTGTTTGTAATATTAGGTAGGGATCAATATGTTATGGAGGCCAATAGGCAATTAAGAACACATACATATTATAAAAGCTTAACGAACCCATATATTTAAAAAAAACATACCTGTGGTTCACAGCATTTTAATGATTTTATCCAATAACAATATATAATATTAGACAAAACAATATTTAAAGGGGAGAAGCCACCGAGGGCTAGAGATTTTATATGGCTCCCAAAATTCACAAGGATCCGAAAAATGGACTGTATACCACTAGAAAGTGGCCTCCAGGCCCGGCCTATTTATCGGGACTGTGGAAGTGAAACCATACCAAACAGGCAGAATTCATATCGACTTCTATATCTTAATCCCTCCTTTGGCAACAACCACCCATCTACATCAAAGATACATATCATTTCACGGACATGTTTAAAATCTTCGCAAATCCCTCCAAATTCAATCATTCTTTAACCATGGATATAGACGGCTATTACCAATATCCGATAATACCAAAGCTGGACTATTTGGCTGTCAAAACATATGAACAAAAACTTAATACCAAAAGGCCTGATCAGGCATATTCCATTATTAGAAATCAATCTCACCAAAAACGATTTTGAGTTTACCGGGACATTTATCTACAATTTAAGGGTACGCAATGGCAAAAAGTTTTTGAACACAACCCACCTATGCCAATATTTTCATGGCGGATTTGGGAAGAAAAGAGCCCTGGCAAAATGCCCCAAAAAGCCATCCATACTTATCAGATATTTGGATGACATTTGGGGTCATTTGGACCCATTCTAAAGATGATTTGTAAAGAATTGTGAAGATACTACACACACACGATGCTTCCTCACTCTAAAGTTTTAAGTACACGTCAAATGACCAGTCTGTGGACTTTCGCCCCTTTATTCAAGGGCCGCCATTCCCCACAATCACAGAAACTGGACTCAAGTTATTTTAAGAAAACGGTACACACCCTTTCCTTTAAAACAGCTTTCACCCCATACTCCTACAGGGATTAAAAAAAGTCACACCTAAATTCCGCAGAATTTTCAACACGAATTCGGTTCCCCAAAAAGCTCAAATACTTTTTTGGGCCCTACGAAATGGGGTATTCCAATCTTCTAAGACACGTCTAAAAATATAAGACAAAAACCCAAAAAATAATAAAAAATGATCCTTTTGATCACAACATTCTCAACTTTTAGTAGAGTAATGAATAAAAAACTTAAAAACATTTCAAACAATGATAAAAACCCAAAGGGTTACTGGAGCGGCTTCCAATAATTTCGGCTTCAGTGAAAAAAAACTTAAAGACTTCTTTTTAAAGGGCCACTCCCACCCCATTCCCCCCAAAAAACAAATAAAATTATTAAAAGGTTTTCAAATTTAAAATTTTTTTTTAGACACACACACCAGGATAAACTTTATTTTTCCCAAAAACCCAATTCAAACCACAGACCCCAAATTGCGTGTATAAAATATTCGGTACAAAATGGGGAAAAACAATATGTAGGAAAACCCCAAAAAATTCCATAGCCACAAAAAATGGTACACACAGTAAATTTTGAGATAAATAAACAAAACACTCCTTTATCAACATTTTTTATTACATGGACCACTCACTGAGGGGACGGGCCCCCCAAAAGCAATTTTGATTGGCCAAAGATAGAACGACAAAAATGGAGAAGATGAATTTTCCTCCTAAACACTTAGAAACCAATTGGCCTAAATTTTAAAAAATTTATTAAAACTATTTTAGTAATTTCATCCCTTAAATTTAAACCTATAATTAAAAGACGGCCATGGCCTATGCCCAAACCTACCTTTTTAAAAACCATCCAAAACCAAAGCTCCTACTATTGCCTAAATCTAACAAACCCTACTAATAAATAAAAACTGGCCATGGCCTATTGGCCCTAACCTAACCATTTGAAAAAACCCCATGTTTAAACCTAAATCTCTTTTACTATGCCCACTACCTCCAAAACTTAACAAATTACATTAATCAAAATCATTTAACAAATTTTTTCGTATATTATACGAAATTCCCCCTTATTACCAAAATTCCCAAAAAAAGTTTTTTTTATTATTTAAAGAATATAAATAATAATAATTACTAATACATAAATATATCATTAAGTCCATAAAATATAAGATTATGGATACACTGGATCAGGAAGATAAAGAAATATTTGCTTTTGATTCACAGTGGAATGAAAGGAGGAGGAGTCTGTGAGAGCAGCCTAAATCAGGACCCTCAGTCTCCTCACTCACTCTTTTCTCGACACTGTAGCGGGAAGGGGCCCCCACAACTCAGACCTTTTTTTCCTCAAACCCTTTTTCTTTAAAAATGGGCCCATAGACCTGAAGAAGCCCCACAAGGGGGCGAAACGTATCAGAGGCACGTAAAACGGTGACAAGGTCACGTGTTTTCAGTTTTTGATTTTTTTTTTCCTTTTTTTTTCGTGTTTGATTATTTCATAAATTTGGGTTTTACCTTTCTATCTACAAAATTTAACTTTTTATTATATTTCTTGCTAATAAATAAAAAAAAATAGTAATTATTAAAACTTTTTCAATTATATTCTTAGTAATGCAAGGTGACTGGAAAAAATTATAAAGCCCTTTTTAACAAATAATTAAAAACAATCAGAGTAATGGGTTATCTGACCAATAACACGGGGGTGGCTCAAGTGACATATGGAGCGAGAAGGTCTCCCCGTCACAAACTGGGACCGGTACCCCCTGGGGAAGGACCCGTGGGACCCCGCCCCCCTTAATAGAGGCGGGTCAGTTTTCCCCCACCCCCCAACCCCGGGAGCTGAACACAAATCATCTAGGGTTTTAACTTGAAAATATATGTTCTTAGATCATAAACTATACACACCGAAATAGATCTAGTAGATGTTCAATGTTTTTTTAGACAACGGAAGACCGTACTTTTTCCACACCAAGTTGGACACAAACCGTTTACAACGCCTTACTTACAAAGGGATCCTCGGTTGGATCATCTCTGGTAATCCGGAAGTCGGGGATCTTCTCGTTTTAAACTTTTAAAAAACTCCCCAGAATCAGAATCAGGTTTTATTGCCAATGTTTCACAAACAGGATTTGGGGTCTGTAAAGTGGCCCCTCAATTGCTTACATTCACAAAACCAAAAAGTACAATACGAAAAGTCCCAAAAAAATACAAAATACAAAAAATGGTACGTCTAAAAAAAAAAGTGCAGGTATAAAAAAAGGTCTGTGTATTACGGGTTTTACAGTGAATGAAATACGATACCAAGTTTAATATATAATATATATTTTATTAATATAATAATTCCCGGGAGAAATGTACATGTTTTTTTTATAATAAAGATCCCGGTATGCAGGGTTTTGCACAGGGGTCATGGTTGCTGTTCAGAAGTAGACCGCGAGAGGGAAGAAACTGTTTTTTTTTTGGGCCCGAGTTTTGGTTAACCCGGGGTCGGGACGCCTTTCCCAGAGGGTAGGAGATGACGGTTGTGACATGATTTGAGGGGTTGCAAATGGGGTCTTTCCTCCCGTTTCCTGACTCTGAGGTGTACAGTCCGGGGTGGTGGCAGGGTTTGGGACCCCATATCTTTCCTGCAGTCCCCGACTGTCCGTTGAGTCTGTTCTTTCTAATCGGTGGCCATCCAACCAGCAGTTTTGATGTGGCATAGAACAGAATCGATGACACGTGTAAAAAAAGGGTCACACTCCTGGGCAGGTTGAAACTCCTGGCTTGGCGCAGGGAAATACAAGCCTCTGCTGGCCTTTTTTTATGATTTTGTGATTTGGGTTCCCACTTCAGGCCCGGGAATTTGGATCCCAGAAACCTGAACGATTCCAAAAAGCCAACACTGTACTGTTGAGTAGGGTGTCTACATGACATTTGACCTGAAACATAACAGTCAAATGTGTCATTTGATGATTCATCCAAACAATTCATGTCTTTTAAGCTCTGCAGTGTTACATAGAGAAAGGGTGAAGCTTCTAGTTTAATCATCAAAACTGCAATAGAAAATAATAACTCATGCTCTGCTCCTCGCAACAGTTTACCTCTTTATTTTCTAGGCGGTCAATCTAAAAAGCCACGACAGAACCTTGGAATAACCCTCTTCATCTCCGAAGCCCATCATCCTGCAAAACAACAATTTTAATCAAGTCAAACTGTCAGTTGATGAACTGCAATTTCAAAAAACATCATGTAGAAGTGAGTGGATGAGAGGAGAGTGATTCAATGGGAAAAGGGTGATTGTAAAACAGAAAATACTCACGTGTATGATTTCCCAGAGCCTGTTTGACCATAAGCAACACAGACAGGTGTTGAATCCTTCGAAGGCCCTTAGTAGCAGAGGTCTAGCCAGTGTCTCGTACACCATCTGCTGGCTGGCAAACGTGGACTCCGCTCTCATCCACCGAGCAGAAAGAGAGGTCATAAGGTAAAGGAGTAACTCTGTTTGGACTCAGGATGTTGGACAATGGTCTCCTGGCCTTTCATGAAAATGACCTGCGATGCTTTCCTCTGCCTTCTCCCTGTAAAGGTTAGAAAATCATCAAAAAACGTGATTGCAGAAAAGGATTTAAAACTGAGCACTTCAATAAGCTAAACATGTCAATTATTTGTAGATTCCATAAAGTCTGCATTTTGGTTGTTTGTCACTGTTGGCCCTGCAATTTGATGGCGACCTGTCCAGGGTGTAAACAACCTCTAAGCCAATGTCAGCTAAGATTGAATCCAGCTCCCACCCGGAACCTGAAAGGTTTAGATAATGGTTGAATAAATTATTTTATAATTAACCGTAGCAGGAGATGATGGAAAATGCACATCACAATTTCCCGAAGCCCAAGGTGATGACATATTTGTTGTTTCTTACGACCAAAAACCTAAAGTTGCTGTCAGAAGACAAAGAAAAGCAGCAAATCCTCACAACTGAGAAGCTGGACTAGTTGCTTGAGTTTTTTTTCTGACAATTAACCAGTGGATTAAATGAACTTGTAACTGAGAGAATGAGTCTATTTTTAATTTGACACTGAGAATGTCTGAAACATGTTGTAAAATACAATTATATATATTCCTGCCAGTTGTTTAATTTGTTCAAATCCCTTAGAATTTCTGAGCGATGTCTTTTGCGTGTCCAGAATTAACACAGTTGAATCAAATAAGATTTGATTTAACTGCACCTTGGTTTGACATTAGTTGTACATCCTGATGTCCAGAAGAGTCAGCAGTTACTTTTGATGAACCACACCCTTACCTGCAGACTGATGAGGTGAGTAGTGCATTATACCTACCGGGCACTGAAAGGCCTGACACGGACACACGTCACTGCACTGTCTTCCATCTTTAATGAATCCTCACTGGGACGAGACCTTGTTGGAGCGGGATGTCCTGATCACCTGTAGCACAGGGTTGGGCCTGTGCACACCATAGACTGTATATATAATGGAGAGTCCTCATCCGCAGGTGTTCTAACTCAGGTCCTAATGAGCAGCCTGCACTCCTGCTGGTGGTGCATCATGGGACTTGAAGTTTTTCTTAGGCAAAGTTCACCCATTTTGCCTCGACAATGCCAACATTATCAAATGTTACTTCAGATTGTAATCCATTAATTTATTTCAAGCAAGCTACTTCTGGGATACTGATACTGATACTGATCTTCATTTATTACTTTGTATATTTTTGACTCAATCCCAGAATTTCCTTACTTCTGGGCAGAGAATGACTCTTAAACAGCAAAACCTTACCAATCTGAGAAGATCGGTGTGATACCTCATCACTGTTCTTGTGCAATGTATAAGCTAATATATATATGTATATTGCACCTTTGCTATATAATCATTTATACTACGATGATTGTTGATATTGTTTTATTGTCCATACTTAAATGCCAGCTTTGGCAGCTTAGGGCCTGAGCACCAATAATGCGGAGGCCCTATAGGTTTTTGTTTGATTATTCAGCAGAGCTCAACGAGTCATATGACCATGGTCAAGATTGTGACATCTCCTCAAAACATGTAAACATGAGGTGGGCAGCGAAGGTTGATCCTTCGGCAAAGGAGACAAAGTTGTCATAACTCCACTGTGCATTGTCCAATCAGCACCAAAATACTCAGTTATCTATGGGGAAGAGTGGAGGTGGGTGGAATAGAGAGAGAGATGGGTGGGGGGGAGGGAGAGAGAGAGATCAGGAACATCACACTTGAACTCTGTAAAACTGATTGTTGTAATGAAAATATTATAAGTCACATGTTGGAAATGCTTTCCTGTAGAAATACGTTTTAAGCAGTGAAAGATGTGTAATGAGTTAGCGAGCCTAATCTCATCAGTCAGGGAGTTTCAGAACCTCGGAGCCCTGACTGAAAAGCCTGGTCACCTTGAGTAGCCAGCCTTGACCTTTGGGACAGCCAACAGGGACAGCAGGCTGAAATCAGTTACGACTGGGATTATAGGGAGTCAAGACCTGCAAAATGTATGTGGGGGCCCAGCCCATGTTGAGCTTTAAAAGTTATTAAAAGAATCTTAAAATCAATCCTGAATTTAACTGGTAACCAGTGGATGGGGTGCAAGAATTGGCGTGATATGAACCCCATGGTTTGTATTTGTTAAAATACGAGCGCAGTGATTTTTGAACAAGCTGCAAACGAGTTACTACGGATTGGCTGAGGCATGTATACAGGGTGTTACAATAATCCAGGCAGGAGAAAACAAAGCCATGTATTAACTTTTCTAGGTCAGGGAGAGATAGAACCAATTTGATTTTAGAGATGTTTTAGTAGATGGAAGTAACAGGATTTAATGATTTGATTAACATGTGTTTTGAAATTCAGATGAGAATCGAATGTGACACCTAGATTTTTAGCTGTAGTTTTAATATTGGCTGCCAGGGAACCGAGAAATGATAGGGTTCTGCCTGCTGGCTGGTCGGGACCGAAGATTTCAGTTTTATTGGAATTTACCTGAAGGAAGTTAAGTGAAATCCATTAATGGCGGATAGGCACTCTGTCAGGACACTCATGTGGCTGACGTTGTCTGGCTTGAAGGACAAGTATATTTGGGTGTCATCGGCATAGGAATGGTATGATATCCCATTAAAAAGGCTGAAGACGTTTCCCAATGGGAGCATGTAGAGTGAAAATAGAATGAAACCTTGTGGCACTCCACATAACTGTGGACTATAGTGCATCCGATCTTGATGGTGTATCATGATCTTGCTGGCTGCTGACCATGGACTATGATTGCAGCAGGACTGCTGATACATAGGAGTATTTCTCCTCAGATACTTGACCATTAATGACATAATCCACCAATTCACTTGTTTACCCCAAGGGGGCAACTCCCCGGTCTGGAGCGATGAGGCCAATACGGAAGTGCAAAAGGGTGCAGTTCACTGGGTGGCCACTTGAGGCTGGCTCCAAGAAGGAGCAAATTCCCATTGACTCCCATGTTAAAAAGCCCGACTTTGGAGCAGAATTAAACCTATTTACAGGATGGTTCAAAAAATGGTTTTAGTCTCAATCACTTAGTTCTTCCTTCATGACCACTCTGAGGGGGGTGAATTTTTTTCTAACTCACTCTTTAAATTATATAGAGGTTTGATATTATGAATAATTATCACTTGATGGACAGGTGACGTCACCGTTAGCTCGCGACTCCAGCTCCTAGCCTGTTGGCTGCTCGGCTTCACCTGAGCTAACAGGCTAACAGGCTAACCTCCTCCCCGAACAGGACCCGGGTCTGTGGAGAGGTTTCACCTCACACATCGGATGAATAATACGGTTTGATGTTCGGCTTGTTCTCCTGACGGAGAAGCTAAACAGTCTGCGCTCCAGTTTCTGTGGTAAGTAAAGTTTATTTGATGTATGTGTTTAGTAGTGATGAGCAGGTATCGGTGTCTCTGTACCTGGCTTGTTAGCTTAGCTCCGCTAGCCTGCAGGCTAGATACCAGCAGTGATGGCGATGCTAACGGGGCCCCACGGGAGTTATTGACCCGACATGAACCGAGACAGGAGACTGTGTGTCTGGAGAATAAGCTCCACCACGTTTAGATATCTAATGTTATGTAAGTTGTTTCCACTCGCCAACCTATTTGACTTGACTACGTTTACCCCAGATTATTATTCTGCAGAAACAGATTTACTGTGATCAACTGAAACGTGAGTATTTAAAGTCACATCTGCATTTTAAGAGCAGCTGTTTCAAAGTATGCAATTACGTCTCCTAAACTCTTTATTCAGAGTATTGGTGTGATGTGTTGTAACGTGTTAGTGAAACTAAACCTGTCGGCTACATTCAGTTTTTACAAATCGTTAAACTTACAGACTTTACTGAATTATTCTGCATGTCCACTTATTTAACACAATAATTCAGTAAAGTCTGCCTAAGATTAACGATGTAAAAACTGAATGTAGCCGACAGGTTTAGTTTTCACTAACACGTTACAACACATCAACACCAATACTCTGAATAAAGAGCTTGAGGAGACGTAATGCTACTTTAAACAGCTGCTCTTAAAATGCAGATGTGACTTTAAATACTCACGTTTCAGTTGATCACAGTAAATCTGTTTCTGCAGAATAATAATCTGTGTAACGTAGTCAAGTCAAATAGGTTGGCGAGTGAAACAACTTTACATAACATTAGATATCTAACGTGGTGGAGCTTATTCTCCAGACACACAGTCTCCTGTCTCGGTTCATGTCGGGTCAATAACTCCCGTGCGGTCCCGTTAGCATCGCCATCACTGCTGGTATCTAGCCTGCAGGCTAGCGGAGCTAAGCTAACAAGCCAGGTACAGAGACACCGATACCTGCTCATCACTACTAACACATACATCAAATAAACTTTACTTACCACAGAAACTGGAGCGCAGACGTGTTTAGCTTCTCCGTCAGGAGAACAAGCCGAACATCAAACCGTATTATTCATCCGATGTGTGAGTGAAACCTCTCCACAGACCCGGGTCCTGTTCGGGGAGGAGGTTAGCCTGTTAGCCTGTTAGCTCAGGTGAAGCCGAGCAGCCAACAGGCTAGGAGCTGGAGTCGCGAGCTAACGGTGACGTCACCTGTCCATCAAGTGATAATTATTCATAATATCAAACCTCTATATAATTTAAACGAGTGAGTTAGAAAAAAATTCACCCCCCTCAGAGTGGTCATGAAGGAAGAACTAAGTGATTGAGACTAAAACCATTTTTTGAACCATCCTGTAAATAGGTTTAATTCTGCTCCAAAGTCGGGCTTTTTAACATGGGAGTCAATGGGAATTTGCTCCTTCTTGGAGCCAGCCTCAAGTGGCCACCCAGTGAACTGCACCCTTTTGCACTTCCGTATTGGCCTCATCGCTCAGACCGGGGAGTTGCCCCTTGGGGTAAACAAGTGAATTGGTGGATTAATGTCATTAATGGTCAAGTATCTGAGGAGAAATACTCCTATGTATCAGCAGTCCTGCTGCAATCATAGTCCATGGTCAGCAGCCAGCAAGATCATGATACACCATCAAGATCGGATGCCACTATAGTCCACAGTTATGTGGAGTGCCACAAGGTTTCATTCTATTTTCACTCTACATGCTCCCATTGGGAAACGTCTTCAGCCTTTTTAATGGGATATCATACCATTCCTATGCCGATGACACCCAAATATACTTGTCCTTCAAGCCAGAAACTCAGCCACATGAGTGTCCTGACAGAGTGCCTATCCGCCATTAATGGATTTCACTTAACTTCCTTCAGGTAAATTCCAATAAAACTGAAATCTTCGGTCCCGACCAGCCAGCAGGCAGAACCCTATCATTTCTCGGTTCCCTGGCAGCCAATATTAAAACTACAGCTAAAAATCTAGGTGTCACATTCGATTCTCATCTGAATTTCAAAACACATGTTAATCAAATCATTAAATCCTGTTACTTCCATCTACTAAAACATCTCTAAAATCAAATTGGTTCTATCTCTCCCTGACCTAGAAAAGTTAATACATGGCTTTGTTTTCTCCTGCCTGGATTATTGTAACACCCTGTATACATGCCTCAGCCAATCCGTAGTAACTCGTTTGCAGCTTGTTCAAACACTGCTGCTCGTATTTTAACAAATACAAACCATGGGGTTCATATCACGCCAATTCTTGCACCCCATCACTGGTTACCAGTTAAATTCAGGATTGATTTTAAGATTCTTTTAATAACTTTTAAAGCTCAACATGGGCTGGCCCCCACATACATTTTGCAGGTCTTGACTCCCTATAATCCCAGTCGTAACTGATTTCAGCCTGCCTGTCCCTGTTGGCTGTCCCAAAGGTCAAGGCTGGCTACTCAAGGTGACCAGGCTTTTCAGTCAGGGCTCCGAGGTTCTGAAACTCCCTGACTGATGAGATTAGGCTCGCTAACTCATTACACATCTTCACTGCTTAAAACGTATTTCTACAGGAAAGCATTTCCAACATGTGACTTATAATTATTTTCATTACAACAATCAGTTTTACAGAGTTCAAGTGTGATGTTCCTGATCTCTCTCTCTCCCTCTCCCTCCCCCCACCCCATCTCTCTCTCTATTCCACCCACCTCCACTCTTCCCCATAGATAACTGAGTATTTTGGTGCTGATTGGACAATGCACAGTGGAGTTATGACAACTTTGTCTCCTTTGCCGAAGGATCAACCTTCGCTGCACCTCAATGTTTACATGTTTTGAGGAGATGTCACAATTCTGACCATGGTCATATGACTCGTCTGAGCTCCTGCCTGAATAATCAAACAAAAACCTATAGGGCCTCCGCATTATTGGTGCTCAGGCCCTAAGCTGCCAAAGCTGGCATTTAAGTATGGACAATAAAACAATATCAACAATCATCGTAGTATAAATGATTATATAGCAAAGGTGCAATATACATATATATATATATTTAGCTTATACATTGCACAAGAACAGTGATGAGGTATCACACCGATCTTCTCAGATTGGTAAGGTTTTGCTGTTTAAGAGTCATTCTCTGCCCAGAAGTAAGGAAATTCTGGGATTGAGTCAAAAATATACAAAGTAATAAATGAAGATCAGTATCAGTATCAGTATCCCCAGAAGTATGCTTGCTTTGAAATAAAATTAATGGATTACAATCTGAAGTAACATTTGATAATGTTGGCATTGTCGAGGCAAAATGGTGAACTTTGCCTAAGAAAAACTTCAAGTCCCATGATGCACCACCAGCAGGAGTGCAGGCTGCTCATTAGGACCTGAGTTAGAACACCTGCGGATGAGGACTCTCCATTATATATACAGTCTATGGTGTGCACAGGCCCAACCCTGTGCTACAGGTGATCAGGACATCCCGCTCCAACAAGGTCTCGTCCCAGTGAGGATTCATTAAAGATGGAAGACAGTGCAGTGACTGTCCGTGTCAGGCCTTTCAGTGCCCGGTAGGTATAATGCACTACTCACCTCATCAGTCTGCAGGTAAGGGTGTGGTTCATCAAAAGTAACTGCTGACTCTTCTGGACATCAGGATGTACAACTAATGTCAAACCAAGGTGCAGTTAAATCAAATCTTATTTGATTCAACTGTGTTAATTCTGGACACGCAAAGACATCGCTCAGAAATTCTAAGGGATTTGAACAAATTAAACAACTGGCAGGAATATATATAATTGTATTTTACAACATGTTTCAGACATTCTCAGTGTCAAATTAAAAATAGACTCATTCTCTCAGTTACAAGTTCATTTAATCCACTGGTTAATTGTCAGAAAAAAACTCAAGCAACTAGTCCAGCTTCTCAGTTGTGAGGATTTGCTGCTTTTCTTTGTCTTCTGACAGCAACTTTAGGTTTTTGGTCGTAAGAAACAACAAATATGTCATCACCTTGGGCTTCGGGAAATTGTGATGTGCATTTTCCATCATCTCCTGCTACGGTTAATTACTAAAATAATTTATTCAACCATTATCTAAACCTTTCAGGTTCCGGGTGGGAGCTGGATTCAATCTTAGCTGACATTGGCTTAGAGGTTGTTTACACCCTGGACAGGTCGCCATCAAATTGCAGGGCCAACAGTGACAAACAACCAAAATGCAGACTTTATGGAATCTACAAATAATTGACATGTTTAGCTTATTGAAGTGCTCAGTTTTAAATCCTTTTCTGCAATCACGTTTTTTGATGATATTTCTAACCTTTTACAGGGAGAAGGCAGAGAAAGCATCGCAGGTCATTTTCATGAAAGGCCAGGAGACCATTGTCCAACATCCTGAGTCCAAACAGAGTTACTCCTTTACCTATGACCTCTCTTTCTGCTCGGTGGATGAGAGCGAGTCCACGTTTGCCAGCCAGCAGATGGTGTACGAGACACTGGCTAGACCTCTGCTACTAAGGGCCTTCGAAGGATTCAACACCTGTCTGTTTGCTTATGGTCAAACAGGCTCTGGGAAATCATACACGTGAGTATTTTCTGTTTTACAATCACCCTTTTCCCATTGAATCACTCTCCTCTCATCCACTCACTTCTACATGATGTTTTTTGAAATTGCAGTTCATCAACTGACAGTTTGACTTGATTAAAATTGTTGTTTTGCAGGATGATGGGCTTCGGAGATGAAGAAGGAGTTATTCCAAGGTTCTGTCGTGAGCTTTTTTCTAGATTGACCGCCATAGAAAATAAAGAGGTAAACTGTTGCGAGGAAGCATTTATTTATTTTCTATTGCAGTTTTGATTGATTAAACTAGAAGCTTCACCCTTTCTCTATGTAACACTGCAGAGCTTAAAAGACATGAATGTTTGGATGAATCATCAAATGACACATTTGACTTGTTATGTTTCAGGTCAAATGTCATGTAGACACCATACTCAACAGTACAGTGTTGGCTGTGGAATCGTTCAGGTTTCTGGGATCCACATTCTCCCGGGACCTGAAGTGGGAACCCAACATTCACAAAATCATCAAAAAGGCCCAGCAGAGGCTGTACTTCCTGCGCCAGCTCAGGAAGCTCAACCTGCCTCAGGAGCTGCTGATCCTTTTTTACACAGCTGTCATCGAGTCTGTTCTATGCACATCAATAACTGTCTGGTTCGGATCGGCCACCGAATTAGACAAGAACAGACTTCAACGGACAGTCAGGACTGCAGGAAAGATCATCGGTGCCAACCTGCCCACCATCCAGGACCTGTACACCTCCAGAGTCAGGAAACGGGCAGGAAAGATCACTGCAGACCCCTCACATCCTGGTCACAACCTGTTTCATCTCCTACCCTCTGGGAGGCGCTACAGATCCCGGTTAACCAAAACCTCCAGGCACAAAAACAGTTTCTTCCCTCTCGCTGTCTCACTTCTGAACAGCCAACCCATTGACACTGTGCAATAACCCTGCAATAACCCTGGATCTTTATTTATAAATAACCACTGTACAGTTTCTCCCGGAATTATATTATATTATATATAATATATATTATTATATTTAACTTGGTTATCGTATTTCACTTCACTGTATAACCGTAATACACAGACCGTGTTATACCTGCACTTTTTTTTCTTAGACTGTCGCACTGTTTGTATTTTGTATTGTTTTGTGACTGTTCGTATTGTACTGTTTTGTTTGTGATATGTAAGCAATTTGAGAGCCACTTTACCGAGTCAAATTCCCTGTTTGTGCAAACCTACTTGGCCAATAAACCTGATTCTGATTCTGAGATGAGCTATTTTGAAGTTTACAACGAGAAGATCCACGACTTCCTGATTACCAGAGATGATCCAAACCAGAGGATGCCTGTAAGTAACTGCAGTTGATAAATCGGTTTTGCTGTCCAACTTGGTGTGGAAAGTACCTGGTCTCTCCTGTCTGTCTAGAAAACATTGAACATCTACTAGATCATATGTCGGATGTGTATAAAGTCTATGATTCATAAGAACATATTAATTCTTCAAGATAAAACCTAGATGATTTGTGTTTCCAGCTGCGGGTTAGGGTAGGGGAACTGAGCCCGCCTCCTATTAAAGGTGGCGGGAGGTGCACGGTCCTTCCCCCAGGGGGCTACCTGGTCCCAGTTTCGCTGACGGGGACGACCTTCTCGCCTCCCATATGTCACTTGAGTCCATTCCCCGTTGTATTGGTCAGAGTAACCCATTACTCTGATTTGTTTTTTAATTACTTAGTTATAAATGCTTTATAACTATTTATCCAGTCACCTTTGCTATTTATCTATAATGAAATATAATTTGTAATAAGTGTGTAATAATACTATTTTTTATATTTATTAGCAAGATATATATAATAATAAAGTTTGAATTTGTATATAGAAAGGTCAAAGGTCAAATTTATGAAATAAAATCAAAAACACGAAAACAAAAGTAAAATAAAATCAAAAACTGAAAACACGTGACCTTGTCACCGTGTTACGTGCCTCTTGACTACGTTTCGACCCTTGTGGGTCTTCTTCAGGTCTATCGGCACGTTAAATGTAAAAGGTTTGAGGCTACAGGTCTGAGTTGTGAGGTCCTTCCGCTACAGTGTTCAGAGCAAGAGTGAGTGAGGAGACTGAGGGCTCC
Source organism: Reinhardtius hippoglossoides (assembly GCA_006182925.3). Lineage (NCBI taxonomy): Eukaryota > Metazoa > Chordata > Actinopteri > Pleuronectiformes > Pleuronectidae > Reinhardtius > Reinhardtius hippoglossoides. The sequence goes on from VCHM03000197.1 coordinate 17,054, forward strand.
TGTATTTATAGGCTGCCTCTCACAGACTCCTCCTCCTTGTCGATTCCACTGTGAATCAAAAGCAAACGTATTTCTTTTATCTTTCCTGATCCAGTGTATCCATACATCTTATATGTTATTGGACTTAATGATATATTTATGTATTTATTAATTATTTATTTATTTATATCTTTAAAATAATAAAATAAAACATGTGACTTTTGGTTATAAGCGAATTTCGTATATATCTATACGAAAAGTTTGTCTAAACTGATTTTTGATTAATGTAATTTGTTACGTTTTAGGTAGTGGGCATAAGTAAAAGAGATTTAGGTTTAAGCATGGGTTTAAAATGGTTAGGTTTAGGGCAATAGGCCATGGCCAGTCTTATTTAATCTAGTTAGGTTAGTTAGATTTAGGCAATAGTAGGAGACTTAGGTTTAGGTATGGGTTTTAAAATGGTTAGGTTTAGGGCAATAGGCCATGGCCAGTCTTATTTAATCTAATTAGGTTAAGTTTAAGCATGAAATATACATAAAATAGTTTTAATAATTTTAACATTTAGGCCAATTGGTTCTAACGTGTTTAGGAGGAAGATCCATCTTCTCTCCATTTTTTGTCGTTCTATCTTGGTCCAACTCAAATTGCTTTGGAGGCCTGCTACTCTCAGTGATTGTGGTCCATGTAATAAAAAGTGCTTGACTAAAGGAGTGTTTATGTTTATCTTATTTCTCAAATTATATCTGTGTTGTACCATTCTTGTGGCTATGGAATTTTTGGTTTCTCCTACATATTGTTTTCCACATTTTGTACAGAATATTATATACACGCAATTGGATGTCTGTGGTTTGAATTGCTGTGAAATTATAAAGTTCATCCTGGTGTGTGTGTTTCTAACAAATTTAAGTTTGCAAAACACTTGTAATAATATATTTGTTTTTTTGGGATGCAATGGCGTGAGTGTTGCCTTAACTAGTAAGTCTTTTAAGTTTTTATTCCTCCTGTAAGCCGAAATTATTTGGAAGCCGTCCAGTAACCCTTGGTCTTGTATCATTGTTTGGAAATTGTTTTTAAGTTTGTTATTCATTACTCTACTCATAGTAGAGAATGTTGTGATCAAAGGAATCATTTTTTTTATCTATTTGTGGTTTTTGTTCTTTATATTTTTTAGACAGTGTCTTAAGAATGATCTGGAATATCCCCGATTTCGTAGGGCCCTAAACAGTATTTTGACTGCTGTTGTGAAATCCGAATTTCGTGTGCATATTCTGCGGAATCTCAGCAGTTGTGACTTTATTAATCCCTTGTATGTATGTCTGGGATGAAAGCTTGTTTTAAAGAGCAGTGCGTGTGTATCCGTGTCTTTAAAATAAACTTTGATGTCCAGTTTCTGTGATTGTGTGAATGTCGGTCCCTTGAATACTGTGGTGTCCAGAAAGTCCACAGACTGGTCATTTGACGTGTACTTTAGAGTGATGGAAGCATCGTGTGTGTTTAGTATCTTCACAAATTCTTTAAAATCCTCTTTAGAATGGGTCCAAATGCCCCAAATGTCATCCAAATATCTGAAGTAATGGAGTGGCTTTTTGGGGCATTTTGCCAGGGCTTTCTCTTCCCAATCCGCCATGAAAATATTGGCATAGGCGGGTGCAAACTTTTTGCCCATTGCCGTACCCTTAATTTGTAGATAAAATTGTCCGTTAAACTCAAAATCGTTTTTGGTGAGATTGATTTCTAATAATCGTAATATCGCCTGATCAGGCCTTTTGGTATTAATGTTTTTTCATTATGTTTTTGACAGCCAATAGTCCAGCTTTGGTATCGATATTGGTATATAAGCTGTCTATATCCATGGTAAAGAATGATGAATTTGGAGGGATTTGTAGATTTTTAACAATGTCCGTGAAATGATATGTATCTTTGATGTATGATGGGTGTTTTGTTGACAAAGGATTAAGATAGAAGTCGATGAATTCTGCTGTTTGGTATGTTTCACTTCCACAGTCAGATACAATAGGCCTGCCTGGAGGCACTTCTAGTGGTACAGTCCATTTTTCTGGATCCTTGTGAATTTTTGGGAGCATATAAAATCTCCTAGCCCTCGGTTGGCTCTCCCCTTTTAAATATTGTTTTTGTCTACTATTTATATATTTGTTCTTGTGTAAATCATTTAAAATGCTGTGAACCACAGGTATAGTTTTTAAATATATGGGTTCGTTAAGCTTTTTATAATATGTAGTGTTCTCTAATTGCCTATTGGCCTCCATAACATATTGATCCCTACCTAATATTACAACAACACTCCCCTTGTCAGCGGGTTTAATAACAATGTTTTTATTATTACTTAGTTGTCTAATCGCTTTTACTTCATCCTCTGATAGATTATACTTTTCCTTGTGACATTTAAAATGTGTTTTGAGAGTGTCATTGTCTTTTGAGTTAAAAGATTCAGTTGTGGTGGTAGTTTGTCAGGTGGTGGCATCCAAACTGAAGGGGCCATGAATGGCAGAGGCTCTTTATGTTGTGATCCTTCAAAATATGCCGCCAACTTTATCTTTCTATGGTACTTTTGAATGTCTGTTTCCAGTTGTCTTTTCTGATCTTTATGTACATCGATCGTTGGAATAAAGGTCAGGCCTTTGTTTAGAAGGTCCAATTGTGGCTTTGAAAGGCTGAAATTTTTGGCCAATACTAACACATTCGGTGAAGTGAGAGATGCTGAACTCTTAACCCCATCATTTAAAAAGCTTGTGGGGCCTTGAAGTTTAAAATTGTCGACCAGTGGACAAGCATATTCTGTGCGGTTGTCTTGGTCCAGTGGATGTGGTCCTTTTCCGTAGAAAACAACTTGTCCTCAAGTTTGTTGAGGTACGGCATGTTTTTAATGATGTGTGCATTAAGTGTCCGTAATGAGCTTGCCTCTGAACCAGTCAGAGACGAAGAAAAATTGATCACTGGGATCCAAATCTCTGAAAAGGAAATTGCCTTTTAGCGGTGCTCAGCGCAGCCTGCATCTGTTTGACAGCAGTCATTTTGGCTCTTTGTCCTCTGGAATTCAAACCAATGACAGAACCAGTTTTTCCACTACAGTGTGGCAGCTTGCTTTAGCCATTATGGCCTGAGCATGGCGGAAATTGGCCCCCGGGTAGCTCTCAATCTGCAGGTCCGGGATTGAAAAGGCCGGTATCCTGGCCAGATTGGAGTCCCCAAGGATGAGCCACTTTTTCCCCACGTCTAGGTCCCAGTCCACTAGTTTGCGGTCAGTGTTCATGTGTCTCGTTACCCTAAATGTCTTGTCTTCGGGTGTGGATGTCAGATCCAATAATAGTTTGTCTACCTCGTCATCACTATGTTCTGGCGAGGTATCACTGTGGGGAACTTGAATTCGGTGGACCATTACCGAAACCTGTAGGTTCTTATCGACCACTTGTTTGGGAGGTACTGAGCTCTGTAAAGGGATCAAATTTGGAGTCCTGTCTGTCTCTATTCCCCCATCCGCCTCAAGTGGTGAGTTCAGCAACCGTGGTTGAGTCCTACGTCTAGAGCGTGGAGGTAATGGAGAGTCGTTGTCATTCTCCTCAATGTCCAATTCTGGGCTCCCCTCTGTTACCACGCAGGCATTTTGTTTGTCACCCCTATGTTTTGTCCTACGTTTTCTAGGGGGCAGCTGGGCAGCCGGCACAGCCGTGTCCACTGATGAGTCTGACTCTGTGTCCGTCCTTGTCGTCACCGTGTTGTTTGTGATTTTTCGTCTTGGGGCCTGTGCCACCACTTGTTCCGTCCGTCGCGGTGTTTGTTGTGATGTTTGTACAGACTGTCTAACTCGTGGCGGTGCAGGCTCTTGTTCCGTCTCGGATATCGCCTGCCCGTTCTCATAAGTTGTGAGAAGGGCCTCTGCGTGATCTATCTCCTCCTGTGTGATCCGGGATAAATTTCTGCGGGCCCATTTCGTGGCCACTTGAAAAGCAGTTTTCCAATCAGAGATCAGATCGCCAGAGATGTCTTTGATGATCGTTTCCAGTCCCTCCAAATAGTGCTGTTCAAGAATGAGAAGTGTATTGTATCCCCAATTCTTAGCATTCCCCATTATAAGGTCCATTGTGTTGGAAGTAGGTGCCGCTGGTTTAATCATTGTTGTTAAGGTTTCAACCATGCGGGAGATCATTCTAGGATCAGCTTTACCCGGTTTTGGAGCGACATTCTGCAAGTGGTGCACTAGTTTGATGACTGAGTGCATTTTGCGTACCAATCTGCCAAATGCTGGGTCAGTTGGTGTGTGTTGATGGTCAGTGTTTTGTGGTCTGTTGCCGCCTCTTTGTGCCGTGGATGTAAAATCCCGCCTGTTATTGTTCTGGCGGGTTACAGCCGCGTAAGTTCTGGACTGAGGACCCTGGTAGCGAGGACCTGGAGGAGGCACTGGCCGGTTAGGGTAGGGGAACTGAGCCCGCCTCCTATTAAAGGTGGCGGAAGGTGCACGGTCCTTCCCCCAGGGAGCTACCGGGTCCCAGTTTCGCTGACGGGGACGACCTTCTCGCCTCCCATATGTCACTTGAGTCCATTCCCCGTTGTATTGGTCAGAGTAACCCATTACTCTGATTTGTTTTTTAATTACTTAGTTATAAATGCTTTATAACTATTTATCCAGTCACCTTTGCTATTTATCTATAATGAAATATAATTTGTAATAAGTGTGTAATAATACTATTTTTTATATTTATTAGCAAGATATATATAATAATAAAGTCTGAATTTGTATATAGAAAGGTCAAAGGTCAAATTTATGAAATAAAATCAAAAACACGAAAACAAAAGTAAAATAAAATCAAAAACTGAAAACACGTGACCTTGTCACCGTGTTACGTGCCTCTTGACTACGTTTCGACCCTTGTGGGTCTTCTTCAGGTCTATCGGCACGTTAAATGTAAAAGGTTTGAGGCTACAGGTCTGAGTTGTGAGGTCCTTCCACTACAGTGTTCAGAGCAAGAGTGAGTGAGGAGACTGAGGGCTCCTGTATTTATAGGCTGCCTCTCACAGACTCCTCCTCCTTGTCGATTCCACTGTGAATCAAAGGCAACCGTATTTCTTTTATCCTGATCCAGTGTATCCATACCTCTTATGTTATTGGACTTAATGATATATTTATTTATATTCTTTAACAAAATAAAATAAAATAAAATAAAACATGTGACTTTGTTAGGTTAGTTAGATTTAGGCCCTTTAGTGAATACAGGTGCGCAATTAGAGTGTTCACACAGACACAAGAGGCAGGGGCTAAAGGTGGAAAGTAGGTCAAAGGTCTTGTGGTTAGAGGTAATGTAATCTTTATACTATCATCTTCACAGGTGATGATCATCACTATGAGTAGTCTGGTGGTTAGGGGAGAGGGACAGTGACTCAGAGGTTATGAGTTCAAGTCCAGGTGAGGGCAGAACTTTAATATTGATTTTTTCTTTCATGTCCAATTGCAGTCAACTTCAATATTGACTAATTGTTATAGCGCCACCTAGTGGTCAATGTGAAAATAAAATTTGAGCAATCTGTCCCAAAATTCTGTCACATGATCAGAGGCCTGACATGAAGAGCCCTATGAGTGTGTTTTCGTGATAGCGCCACCTAGTGGTCAGTGTGAAAATAAAGTTTGAGCAATCTGTCCCAAAATTCTGTCACATGATCAGTGCCCTTACCTGAAGAGCCCTATGAGTGTGTTTTAGTGATAGCGCCACCTAGTGGTCAGTGTGAAAATAAAGTTTGAGCAATCTGTCCCAAAATTCTGTCACATGATCAGTGCCCTGACCTAAAGAGACCTATGAGTGTGTTTTAGTGATAGCGCCACCTAGTGGTCAGTGTGAAAATAAATTTTGAGCAATCTGTCCCAAAATTCTGTCACATGATCAGAGGCCTGACCCGAAGAGCCCCATGAGTGTCTCTCTCTCTCTCTCTCTCTCTCTCTCTCTCTCTGAAACTGGTACAGTCTCTCTCTCTGGGTCTCTCTCTTCCCCCAAACCAACGACTCTCGGCAATAGCCTGGCACCCATTTGAAATTTCTCGGCAGGAGGAATTTTCTAGTTATGGGTGCCAAGCGGTTGGCACGCACTAGGTGACGCAGGGCGAAGCCCTGCGTCACGTAGCGGTGCACCGCTTGGTGCAATGCAATTGCATGGGGCGAAGCCCCATGCAATTGCATTACATATTGTTATTCCCCGTCACTTATTATTCTTACTTCTTTGTCCGTAAAAGTTTGGCGCGCTTCTCCTCCCACAAATTTTGTCGCACAATCACGAGACTTATAAATACCCATGCGGAATTACGTCGAATCGTGTGCTATGTCTTTTATAAGAATTTCGTCCAACAGTTCGCACAAACATCGCGATAACGTGGCCGAAAACGTACAATGGGACTCAAGGTCTCTCGCCCTAAAGAGCGACAGTGGGGAAATCACTGTCTGTAAGGCCTTTTTTTGGCCCTAAAAGTGCTCTCAAATCCACAAACGGAGGTTCTCAGACATGATTTTTAGATCAAAGATCAGTTTAAAGTGTTTCCTTCGCAGCGATGTGACTCATATCTCTCGGACCTGTCTTTATATCCGCTGCGAGAAATCGAGGAATGTTTTCCCGCTCCAGCTTCAATCAAATCCCATGTTAAATTTTGAGAAATATCAGGGAAGAGTCTTTCAGGAAAATAAAACGTAAATCGCTCCCCCGGCCCCATTTCTTAGCTCTCACCAATAAAAAATATATCTGGTTGTTTCTGAAAGTCTTGTGACGCTCAAAATGTTTTCATTTTTCAGATAGGACTTATAGTTTTTGAGTTACAAGCATTAGTTTGACTAGTGAGGTAGAGGTAGAGATATGTCTGCCCCATTGTAACCAATGGAGCCGAGTTTTGTGCTTTGAACTACGTTTCTAAATTGCTCAAACGGCCTCATTTTTTGACTCTGACCAATAATTTAGATATGTATTTGTTCATAAAACTCTTGTGATTCTCACGGTGTTTTCATCTCACTGATCGGAGTTATAGATTTTGAATTAGAGCATTTTGTTCGGGACGTACGTCCCAGATCCAAACTGACACTCTCTCCCCTGTCAAGTGAATACAGGTGCGCAATTAGAGTGTTCACACAGACACAAAAGGGGAGGGGCTAGAGGTGGAAACTAGGTCAAAGGTCTTGTGGTTAGAGGTAATGTAATCTTTATAGTATCAACTTCGCAGGTGATGATCATCACTATGTGTAGTGTGGTGTGTAGAGTAGAGGGACAGTGACTCAGAGGTTGTGAGTTCAAGTCCAGGTGAGGGCAGAACTTTAACATTGATTTTTTCTTTCATGTCCAATTGCAGTCAACTTCAATATTGACTAATTGTTATAGCGCCACCTAGTGGTCAGTGTGAAAATAAGTTTGAGCTGTTGGTCCCAAAATTCTGTCACATGATCAGAGGCCTGACCTGAAGAGCCCTATGAGTGTGTTTTCGTGATAGCGCCACCTAGTGGTCAGTGTGAAAATAAAGTTTGAGCAATCTGTCCCAAAATTCTGTCACATGATCAGAGACCTTATCTGAAGAGCCCTATGAGTGTGTTTTCGTGATAGCGCCACCTAGTGGTCAGTGTGAAAATTAAGTTTGAGCAATCTGTCCCAAAATTCTGTCACATGATCAGAGGCCTTACCTGAAGAGCCATGAGT
>VCHM03000198.1:0-24683 GCA_006182925.3 Reinhardtius hippoglossoides
TTTGGGATCTTGCATGCTAAAAAGACCCCCACTTTCATCTTCAACCCCCCTTTGCGGGGGAAAAGGGAGTTTTTCATCAAAATCCCCGATACGGGCCCCTTTCCCTTTTTTTCCTTTTTACACCAGGGGGGGCCCCCCCTTTATAGGCTTGTGAGCTACTCTTGAAAAAACCCCTCCCAAATCAAACCGCCACATGTTTTGGTATCCCCCCTACCCCCCCCCCCCCCGTACAAAATAAAAAATAAAAACAAATAAAATAAAAAATTTCCTCCGCCGCCACCCCCCCCGCCCTTTCTAAATTTTTTAAAAAAATAACCTTTCAGTCATTTTCGTATTTTTTGAAACCCCCGCCAAAAATGCCCGACTGTCCCAAAAAGGGGCCCCGGCAAAAAATAACCTGGGGCGCCGTAGCGCCACGTTTTTGATTTCATGAAAATCGTGCATGCGTGACGCGTCGCCCGCCTACCTTCACGACCCCCCCGGTCGTCGCGATCGACTTTTTGGGGGGCACCCCGCTTTCCCAAAAATCATCGTCCTGGCCCCCTGCAGAAAAACCCCAAAGCTTTATTTTTTCAACCCCCCATGTTTTCCAAAAGGTTTGATGTTCTTTGGATGCAACTCTTTTTCTTTCTTCCCCAAACACGACTTTTTGATTTTTTTACCAAAATTCTATTTTTTTTTCATTTTACCATATGAATTCCCCAAACCCCCCCTTTCGGGATACCCAAAAATTGCTCTCAAAAAAAAACCTTCAAGGGGCCCCTGGAAAATTAGGGCTTAAGAGGGGGACATTTCCGGGCCCACGGGGGGGAAATTTGGGTCCCGGCGGCGTTTTGGTTACTGAGGTACCCTTTGTTTTTTGGGGCCCCAAAAGGCTCCTCAGGCATTCATGGTCCCCCCGTGTGGTTCTGGGTTTTTGTTCACCGTTTTTTGACATTTTGACCCCCCGGGTGGATCTTGGGGGGGGGCCCCCAAAAACGGGGAGATTTAAAGGGGGTTTTTGTTTTTCCTTTCCATTTTCAAAAAATTGCCCCCAAAGTTGATTTTTTTCACACCAAGCTCCCCCCTATTGCAATTTCAGTTTCCCCCGCCGGGTGCTCTACAGTTTTTTTCTTTTTCCCCTTTTGACAGTTTTTTGGGTCTTGGCCATAGGGGAGTTTGGATTGTGACTGTTGGGGTGTGGACAGGTGTCTTTTATACTTAACATTTTAAAAGGGGGCCCCCTTTAACCCGGTAAAAGGGGGAGGCCCGGGGAGCCTCTTAAAGGGTTTTACGGGTCTTTTGAAGCCACAATCGGGTTTTTTGGGTTTTCCCCCAAAAATACTTTTTTTTACGGGGAAATTTTAAACCAATTAATTCATTAAAATCCTACAAGTGTTTTGGGGGATTTTTTCCCCCCCATTCTGTCTCTCTTTAAAGGGGGACCTATGAAAAAATTTTTGGGGGCACTCTCTTTTTTTTAAAAGGGGGAGAACTTAAAAATTTGGGGGTGGCTGTTTTTGTTTTTTTGGGAAAAAAGGGGGTTTGAAGCTGATGATATAAAGGAATCTTCGGGGACCGTTTTTAACTTTTATAACAAGTTATTACACAAATTGGGGGTTCAGGACGGCCCAAATTTTTTCCCCGGAGACTTCGCCCCTTTTTCCCAAAGTCTGTCTTGCCGGTTCTGGGACAACGTTCATAAAAAAATTTTTTACGCCCAAAAGAAGTAAAATAACTCACACATGGGGGGGGCTCTGAAAAAACATCTTCTACAAAAAGATGAAACCCCCCCTAACGGGTAAAAGAGCATTCTCAAAAGAGAGAGGGGAGAAAAAAATCAAAAACCTGGAGAAAATTTTTGGAATCTTAGAATCCAGACTGGGGGGGCCCAGCTTTAAACCGCCCCTTGTTTAAAACAAAACCGGAGACAGGCCCTCCTAATTAAATTTTCACAGCCAAAATGGGTTTTTTTTGGGGGCTAATTACCCATTTCCCCCCCTTCCCAGATTTGTGACTCTCAAAGAATAAAAAAACAGGTTTATAATCAACAAAAAAAAAAATCCGTCCTGTAACATAATTTTAAAAAAAAAAAGCAACTGTATGGGGGGTTTTAAGTGAAAGGGGAAAAACCCGTAGGCAGCTTCTTTTTTAAAACCCCTAAAAAATCTAGAGGGGAAAAAATTTTCTCACGCCCCTCTGCCTGCGACCATACTATCCCTCCCAAAAAAAATTAAAATTTTTTGAAAATTGTGTAAGGAAATGACTTTAAAAAAATCTTTGGGAAAACCCCCAGAAAAATTTAAAAAAAACAAGCCAAAGTCAAAGGCCCGGTCGCCCCCCCCCCTTCCCCAAGGGGCCCCTTTTTCCCCCTCCCCCACCTTTTCCCTAAACGTCAAAAAAGGGAAAAATCTGGGCCCCCGTATATTTACCCAAAAACAAAACTTTTTTCCCGCGATTAACAAAAAAAGAAAAAGTTAAAATTTTTAAAATTTAAATCAGCAATAAAAAGAAAAACATAAGAAGGAAACACTGCATTTTTCTCCACTTTATTCTCATTTTTTGGGACGATGACGTGTTTTAATCGGGGTAAGTCCTTAAATTTAACCTTCCCCCATTCGTATTGCCATTTTTAAAATGTTTGAACCCTTTTTCCCTACCCCGAGTCCCCCTTTTTAAAAAAAAATTTTTAACCACCCTCATTTGGGGTTTTTTCCCCCAATATTTCTAGAATGAAAAAAAAAAACCCCGTATCTTTTGCTAAAAAAAGATAGAAATTACACATCCCAAAAACAGATTAAACTTTAAAAAGAAAAAAGGGGAAAATTTTTAAAATTTTCCCTTTCCTTTCCCCTCAAAACACACCCCCAAAAAAAAGAACACAAAAAAAACAAGGAAAAACGGGGGAAAAATTTGGATTATAAAACTCAGATTTTTAAAGGGGTTCATCCACCCTTACCCCTTTTGTCCTCATCAAAGTCCTGTCAGCACCATGGAAAAAAGGCATCTTTTTTTATCACCCCCGGGGCCCCAACCCCAAACCCCCTCTCCAAAATAAAACCCCTTTGCAAAGGTCAAAAAACAGCGGAAAAAAAAAAAACATCCCTCCCAAAGAAAAAAAAAAAGGGGTGCTTTCCAAAATCCCAAAATAAAAAAACTGCTCCTTTTGGGGCCCAATTTGTTTTTGAAAACCAAAAAAATTTTCAACCACCCCGGGGTTTTTTCCCATTTTTTGTTTAAAAGCAAACCCATACACAGTCTATTATCAAAATACGGGGAAACAAAGTATAGCAAGCACCCCCTTTTTTAATTCAAGCCACACTAGGCCCCCTTTTTGGGGGCCCAAAAATTAATCCCAAAAGCCATGTCCTTTTTTTGAACGTCATCTGTGGCTTTTTTTGATTTTTTGAAAAATATTCAAAACCTTTTTGGTTTCGTTTGCCCAAAAACCCCGGGGGTGGGGTTAATAAATTTTAAAATTTATCTGCCAAAAAAGTCCCCCAACCCGGGGAAAAAATCCTATCCCCACTTCTCTGCTAAAATTTTCTCCCCCCAAAGGTAGGGTTTTTAAATTGTAAAACTGTGGGCCCTCTCCCTTTTCCCCTTCCCCCACTTTTTCCAAGCGACATAGTTTTGGGCCTCACTGCCCTTTTTTCCCCTTTTGGAAAAAAACCTCAAAATGGGGGTTTTTTTTAACTTTTCCATAAAACAGCATCCCCTTTCCCCCCAAAAGGGAAAAAAAACCCTTTTTTACCAAAAACCCCCCAAAAAACCCCTTAAAAATTTCCCCATGGGTCACTTTTCCCCGGGAAATTTTTTTCCTAAAACCCCTTTAAAATTAAAATTTTGTTTGTTTTGGTCATAAAAAGTTTTTTAAAAACGAATTAAATTTCTATTTTTTTAAATTCATTTTTTCCCAATCCATCATAATTGGTCCAATCTAAAATTTCCCCTAAACCCTTTCCCCGGGCCATCAAAAATTTTTTTTTTAAAAAAACACTTTTTAGCTCCACGATCCACATCCATTAATCCGGCCCCCGCCGTTCTATTCTTCCCCCCGCCCATTTAAATTTTCATAGGGAAAACTTCCTAAACCCAAAAAACAAGTAATCTGGTCAAAACAGATGTATTCCCATAGCCACCCTTTATATTTTTCTCCCTGACTTCTGCTGACTCTGCTGATCAAACCCGATGTGCTTTTTTGGGCATATAGCTTTTTGGGTTTTTCTGGTAGGGCCCCCTCCAAAATTAAAGGCCATAGCTCGGTGGGGGGAAAATTCAACTACACATGGTTTTTCCCCAAAATTCCACCGATCTTAAAAAAGATTAAATTTGGGGGGGAAAACCAAATTTTTTCCCTTTCCTGCCCGGGGGTTTAAAAATTTGAAACACTGAAATAAACCCCAAAAACCCTTTTCCATTTAGTGTCTCTCTTTTGTACTGTTGGAAATTGATCATCTTTTTTCCCCCGGGGGGGTCTGATCAAGTCAAAAACATCATTATTTTCGTCTAAAATAGTCCTCTGAGCTGTCCCCAAAAAAAGAAATAATTTTTTCACCATTTTTTCCCAAACCCCCAAAACCATCTCATTACTAAGTTCCCCAGGCTCTTCTTTTCTTTATTTCCCGGGTTTTTTTAAAACCCCCCCTTAAAAAAAAGATTCATTGCTGTTTAGAAACATCCCCTAAAAGTCATACTGAGAGTAGCCGAGTTGATTTTCGAACACTCTTTGTTTTTCGGGAGCAAAAATAACTTTTTCTCTGTGAAATATCCCTTGGGTGTTCGGGGAAAATTTTTTCCCCAAACCCCCTTTTTAGTAACCGAAAAAAACCCAAAAGGGGGACTCAAACTTTACATAGTTCACTTTACGATTTTTTGCCTTTTTTCCAAAAATTCTGATAGGGAAAAAAATTTAAATTTCCGGGGTTCTAAATAATATTTTTTTGGCATTTTTAAACATTTGGGGTTAAATATAACAAAGAACACTTTTTTTAAGGATAGTGAACAATAGGTTCCCGGTTTAATTCCCTATACAATGTTTTTAAAAGGGAAAAAATTTTTTATGGTTTCCCCCCTCCCTCTTGGGGCCCCCCGGGGAAAGATGCTCACTAAAGGGGCCCTAAAGGGTTTTTTGGGGTAGAGGCTGGGGGGTTTTCTCATATATACAGACTGGGGTTTTTTGTTTGTAACAAAAATGGAGTTTGGGGGAAAAAAATTTTCCCCTCCACCAAAGTCAAAACCGGGGGTCACCCCAGGGGTTCGCACAAAAAAGGGGGAAAAAGTCTCCCCTTTTCCCAAACATGGAATGGGAAAAATCTTTTTCCCCCCAGGGGGGGTTTGTAATTAAAAGAATGTACTCTGCTCTTGTTCTGTGCTCTTTCATACCCTACTTTAGGGGGCTGTGGGGGTGAGTCCCCTGAGTAAAAATTTTAAAACTTACCAGGAACAACTGTTAAATTTTTGGCTTGATTTTTCCCAAAATTCCCCCTGGAGAAAAATTTTCCCCGGGGGTTTTTCCCCCCAAAATTTTTACGCAGACAAGTGAAAACCCTTTTTTTCAAACCCCCAAAAAATTCATTATCAAACCCCTTTTTTCCCCCTTGATCCGAGGCACAATGTCAATTTCGGGTTTTGGGTCAAAAATCATCTTCCCCCACGACTTTTTTCCCCGTACACTACGGGAAAGCCGAATGACTTCCCCAAAATTTTTTCCCAAACCCTGGTTTTTAATTTTTTTTGGTTTTAACCCTTTTAAAAATGGTCTCGGGCCCCTTTTTCCCAACTATCCCTGAGTTGTCCGCATGGAGCCCCCCCCCTTTTGATATCTCTGGTTTTTTCGCAGGCAACTAAAATAGGCCCCGCTTGGGGGTGGGACATGTTGAAGACAATGCCCTAATTTTTTCCCCTTTTCCCGTCCATTGCCCGGGTCTTTTATCAAACAAACAGAAATGTGCAAAAAATCATCAACCCTTTTTCCCCATCATGGGCAAACCTCCTTCTGGTTTACTCGAGATTGCATGCCCCCCTGTCTGGGTATTTTCTTCCCCCTTTCTTTTGGCTCTCTTTTGCCTTCAACATCTTGGTTCTGTAAGTTGGTGCCTCTTCACTTGGTGCTTTTACAAAAAGGTAAAAAGAAACCCCCGTTTTGGGGGCCCTTTAAACCCGGCAAACGGTTTTAAATCCCTTTCGAAAACCCCTTCAAAAGGTCCTTTACGGGGGTTTGTTTTTAAAACCCCTTCCCCTTTTAAAAAACCTTTTCCCCCAAAACCCTTTTTTCCCCGGGGTTTTTCTGTTTTTTTTTTGTTCATCGGCTTTTTCCTGCCCCCCCCCTTTTCTTTGCCCCCCGAAACTATTGGGGTATTTTTTTTGCAGTTAAACCCCAAATGTAACAACGCTCGCATTTCGTTTCGGTTTTTTTTGTCCACTTTACTTTTTTTTCGTTTTTCTTCCCCCTTTCTTGTGGGGGTCTTTTTTTTTTTCCCCCCTTTTTCTTTCTTTTTTTTCCTCATTTCCCCCTTTTTGTTTCCCCCCCTTCTCTTCCACTTTTTTTTAGTTTTTTAAAACCCCCCTCTTTTTCACTCTTTGGGTCTTTTTTCCCCCCTAAAATTTTTCCCCTTTTGATCCTATTTTTCCCAAACCCTTTCCTTTTTTTTTTTTTACTTTTGGAATTTTATAATCCTATAGTTGTTTTTTTTTGCTTGTCCCGTTTCCCATTGTTCTGTCCTCCCCCCTCTGATATGGTATTTTCCATCCTATGATCACTGGGGCTGAGGAAGATTTTTAACCCTTTGTTTTCCCTTTCCCCATAAAAGGGGCGGTCTCTTTCTGGGTTTATATTTGAAAAAAGGGTTGGGGGGCTGACAAAAGTTTTTTTGTTTTGTTTTTTTTTTTTCCCCCTTTTTTTTTTACGTCACGATCTCTCTTTCATTTGCGGCTTTGATCATTTCTTGGGCCCTCATTTTTAAAAAATGGAAAAACCCAACTCTTTTTGTCTCTTTTTTTTTTCTTTTTTTCCCCCTTTTTTGCCCTTTTTTTTTCCCCCTTGTATTGGACAAAATACCTGCATTTTAAAATTACTGGGGGTTTAAAAGTCCCCCCCTACGGGCCTGGTTGGAAAATTTGGGCCCCGGGGTTTTGCCTTTTTTTCCATACCCCCTTGAAAAGTTCGCGATGCCTTTACAAGGATTATTCTTTTTTCATAAACAGGGAATTCCTTTTGGCTTTTAGTGGCCTTTTTCCACATCGACGGCTTCCTTTTTTCTCTTTTGAATAATTCTCAGATTTAAATATTTAAAGCTTTTAATTATTTCCCCCCCCCCCTTTTTATTTTTTTTTTTTTTTTTTATTTTTTTTAAATAAAAACCCAATTAACCACATGAACCTTTAAAACAAATTACAAAATTAAAAAATTAACCATCATGAACCACCCCTCCCAACGTGAGAACCAATCAACAAAAATTAAAAAAACCAAACAGCAAATTAACAAATCAAAATAAAATAAACAACAAAAAATTAACAATTAAAACCAAAACAAAAATTAAAACAACAATAAACTAAAATAAAACCAAAACAAAAAACAATCAAATCCTCATCCAACAAACTCCATTTTCATGTATTAAACCCTAATTCACCCACCAACAAAATAAAATTATTTGCCACCCCAAAAGGGAAAACAAAACTCTTTAAATGAAAAAGCAAAAACCCAAATCCCTTAAAATTTCGACAAAAAAACAACCGCCCCCCCCAAGTACGACGTCCCAATGTTTTCTTAGTCGCGCAAGACAATCCCTAATTTATCCCCCCTATTCACCACAAACATCAAAAATCACAAAAATTTAATCTCCAAAACCCGCTCCGATAAACAACCCCGCAAAAACAAAAAATCACTCTCAAAGATTGTAGTAAAAAATAATTCTTTTCATATTTTGTGTTTCCACAATAAAGATATAGATGAGAACACACAAATATGAAAATGGTTTTTTTTTAAAAAATTTGTGGGTAAAATTTTTCCCGGCCCTTATTAACTAGACGGGCCACATGCAACGCCGCACCCCCATCTGTGTGATCACCGGCCTTGCTTTTCCCTCTACCCGCCCAATTCCCCACCATAAAATAAGGGAAAAAAAAACAGGCCAAAAATTTTTTCCTATGAACCCCCTTTGGGCCTTTTTAACCCTTAAACCCATTCATTGTTTTTTCACTTTGCACCGTTATCTACCCCCTTTTGGGGTAGATGTTTTTCTCCTTTAAAACCCTTTAAATTTTATATCACATCATTAAAATTTAGTTTATTTCCCTAAAAAAAATTTTAAATTTTTAAAGGTTTTTTTTTTATTCCCTGTATTAATAACCGCAGTCCTTTTTTAAACCAAATTCTGTAGTCTTCTGCTTCACATCGCACATGTCCCCCATGAGGAAAAAAAGATGTTTTCTTTTTTATTCCACCCTTGTGTGAGTTCACACTCTTATACGCATATTTGCATTCCTATAATGCAAAACCAAAATTTTTCTCTTATCCTCTAAAAAAAAAAATTAATACTCTCCACTATAAATCATTTCCATTTTAAAATCCAAAAATCAAAATTTAAACTTAAGTTCCCAATTAAAACCCACCAACTTTTTAAAAATTTATGAAAAAACCCAAATAAAAAAAAAAAATTTTTTAGAATCAAACTATCCAAACTAGCTGAACAAAAAAACAATACTTCCAATACGTCTGCACAATTTTTGCTTTCCCCCAAACAAACCAAATTGTCTTTTTTTCTAAAAAAAACCCCATTAAAGAAAAGGTTTTTAAAAATTTATAAAATTTTTCCCTGCTCTCCTAAAGCGAAACCAGAGGGGGGGCCGAATCCCCTTCCTCCTCATGAAATTTACACTCCCCCCTTCCCCCCCTTTTAAAATTTTCCAGGGGGGGAGCCGTCCACACCCATCAGTAGGGCACATGGGGGTGGGGGGATGGAGGGGGGAAAGGGGGAATAACAATTCATTACTCCCCAGAAGAGGCCTTTTTTTTTTTTAAACAAAAGAAAAATTTCTTTCCTTTTTAAAATTTTCAATTTTTCTTTTTAATCTCATTACCCCTCTAAAAAAGGGGCCATTGTTTTTTTTTTATTTTTTTTACCAACCCTTTAACCCCCCCCCGTTGAAAAAACGTAGCCCCTTCACACCCACACAAAACCGGGAATGCGGGGAGATGTCCCCCGTTCTGAACGCACAACATTTTCTCAAGGCCAAGAAACACTGCAAATTAACTAAAAAAGAAAACAGCACTCTTTTTAAAATTCCCAAAAAAAAAACTTAAACCCCTTTTATACATGCTTTTCGCCGCGCCTTTTTCTCTATTCTCTTAAATTTTTGCACCTTGAGACTTTTTCCCGATGAAGGCTGCTTCAACACTGTTCTCAACAATGTTCAAGTGGGAAGTCAATCAAATTTTTTTAAAATTTCCCAAAATCCCAGTTTTTAAACTACCTTTTTAAAATTTTTTTTTTCGGCCCTTCATCTGCTCCTCTTTTTGGGGGCTTTTTTTTTTCCCCATCCGATTCTGCGCGCTTTCCCCCGATCCCTTTAATCCATTTCTTTCCTTATTCCCTTTTACTGTTTAATTTTTTTTAAAATTTCCGGGGTCCGGGTTATCCCAATTTTTCCTTTTAAAATCAATTCCTGACTATTTAAAAGCCACTGAACGCGGTTTTAATCTACACTGTTTTAAAACCTAAAGTTAAGGACCCAGTTTTCTTTAAAATCTTGCACGATGTTTTTTAGTTCCCCTTTAAAACCTTCAATAAGCTTTCTACCATAAAATACACTCTTGTTTTTATCCTATTTCCTTTTTTCACTTTTTTTCTTTTCTATAATTCCCCCCCCCTTTTTTTGTGCCCCTTTTAAACCAATAAATCGAATTTAGCACGGGCTTACTTCATCATCAAACAAAAGACATTCCATAAAAAAAAAAAGGTTTTTTACGGTGTGACCAAAGCAACCCCCAAATATCTGCTGAACAAAACCAGCTCCAAAAAAAAAATTCTCACCTTTGAAGGTGTTAAGAGCCGCAGGCCCGAAAACCCCCAATTTCGTGACGCCAATTTTTTTTATCTTTACAAGGGGTAAAACGATGATGAAAAACTTCGCGGCACTTTTTTACTTTATAAAAAGTTTATTCACAAAGTTCAGTCAGCGGGCCCTGGGTTTTTTCCCCGGAATCTTCCCCATTCAAAAATCGTCTTGCCGCTCGCAGCGTTCATATAGAAATTTTTTAAAAGCCCAAAGAGATAAAAAACTCACACTGGGGGGGGGTCGAGTAAAACTCTTCATACTAAAAGGGGAACCCCCCCATCAAAAAGGGGCAAAAACTTCTCAAAAGAGGGGGAAAACAATAAACACCGGGAGATAAGAGTTTAAAAATCTTAAAAACCAGACCATAGACGATATATAATGACTAGCGTCCGTGACGTCCCCGTTGGTTTCTGCAGATAAATGAGGCTAGTAGGAGGGGTTCCCCCCCCCCGCCTCTTGCCCTGCTGATCCTCCATTTCCCCCGGGAACCAAAAAGACAAAGAGGAGGAGCGCGATGAAGACTGACACTGGGGCCCCCCGTAGAGCTAAAAAGTTACCTGGTTACTCGGCTAAAGCTGGGGTACATGCTACCCCGGCGCAAAACCGGGTACCGGGGGTGGGTGTTGTTCGGAGGGGCCGATCTTTAAAAAAAACCCCAGAGGTGTAAACCTTTAAACTAAAACAACAAAAAACCATTGCTTTTTCTTTATCATAATCTATGCTTACGCCCCCAATGGTTTTTTTAAAATTAATTTTTAAAAAATCCGTTTATTTAACGTTATGAAAAGATTAAGCAAAAACCCATACTACAGTCGTTTTTGTTATTGATTTAAAATTTTTAAAAATTAATATCAATAAAACTACTGTGTAAGGCATGTGATGTAACTAGTTTTACAAAGTTCTGATACAGGTGGATAACCCCATTACTATTGCCACCTTGTTTTTTAGCCTTTATGGAATTTTTCAGTGAAATTTGACAGTTTTGATAAGATATAATCTCCACTCAAATTGTTCTCATATTTATTTTAAAAATTAAAGTTTTCACAAAACAGAGAAGTGGAGAGACTTTAAAGTGGACTGTTATCAACAGCTCGTGGGGGATTATCACCTTGATAAATTTCAGAAAGAGGGAAAAAAGACATTTACTATTTTTTCAAAAGTTTTATTTCCTTCAGTACATTACATTTTATTTGCTGATGCTTTTTCCAAGTGCTTACAATATGTGCATTGAACCATGAGGTAAAACCCAAGCCCCGTACACATCGTTCTGTCTAAGTCTGTGGCTTCCACCTCTGAAAACCCCGAATGAACTGTAAACCGTCTTTGCTGGAAAACATAAAAAAACCCCCCCCTTTTATATTTAGTTTTCTTCTTTTCAAATTTGATGAAGCACTGCAGGGACCTATGTTCTCAGCGTCCCTGTGGCACAGCAACAGGTGGAGATCGCAGCTTCGGCTGGCAAAAGAGAGACCTGCACCACTTCATCTGCACAACACTTCATTTCCCTCCCTTACTAAAGAGGCCTTCAAAATGTTTAGAGTTGCAGTCATTGCTAAGTGTCATGGAAAAAAGAGTTCTTTCTATTTCAATTTGGTTGGTTACAAAAATGCACCCCACAGAACATGTTTATCTTTTACTTTTTGATTTGATACACTTTAGATAAAAAAACATGTTTTTATTTTTCTTTGCATAAGAGAAAAGAACACGGGCAGCACAGCGTGTCCTTCAGCTCGTCGGGCCCCCATAAAAAACAGGGAAAAATAAAAGTATGGCATTATTGTAGGGAAATGTTTTCTTAGGGCAAGTTTTTTATCCCCTTTTTTTCTGGGATATTCCTTTATTTTAAAATGGTTTTGGGTTCAACCTACTCAGTACAAACCTTTTTCCCAAAATTACAACAAACAAAGCAAAGTATTTTCACATATACAAAAATGCCTTAAATTATAAAAGCAAAACTATTAATGTGGAAGAACTCCATACTGTACATTCATTGTCTTGGAGTGCACTGTTTTAATCCAAAACCATATTCAAATACATAGTTGAATATCCACAGAAAACAAGGATACAAACTTTGTTCATAAGTAACACTTCCTCTACAATAATGCCATACTTTTATGTTTCCTGTCATTTTATTAGGGACAGACGAGCCTGAAGGACACAGCTGTGCTGACCGTGTTCTGTCTCTTATGGCAAAGAAAAATAAAACACTGTTTTTTTATCTAAAGTGTATCAAATCAGAAAGTAAAAGATAAACATTGTTCTGATAAGTGTTCATTTTTTTAACCAACCATAATGAATATAGAAAGTAACTCTATTATCCATGACACTTAGCAATGACTGCCAACTCTAAACAGTTGCAGGCCATCTTTAGTTAAGGGAGGGAACATGAAGTGTTGTGCAGATGAAGCTGGTGCAGGTCGTCCTCATGTTGACCAGCCTGAAGCTGCCGATCTCCACCATGTTGCTGCTGCCACAGTGGACGCTGAGGACATCAGGTGCTGCAGTGCTTCATCTA
This sequence comes from Reinhardtius hippoglossoides, assembly GCA_006182925.3. NCBI lineage: Eukaryota > Metazoa > Chordata > Actinopteri > Pleuronectiformes > Pleuronectidae > Reinhardtius > Reinhardtius hippoglossoides. The sequence continues at coordinate 12,554 of VCHM03000198.1, forward strand.
ATGAAAAGAAGAAACTCACTATAAAAGGATGTTTTATGTTGTTCCAGCAAAGACTGGTTCTTACAGTTCATTCTGTGTTCAGCAGGTGGAAGCACCACAGACTTCAGACAGAACCGATGTACTGGGCTCTGGGTTTATACCCTCATGGTTCAATGCACATATTGTAAGTCACTTTGGATAAAAGCATCAGCTAAATGAAATGTAATGTACTGAAAGAAATAAAACATTGTACAAATAGATAAAATGTCTTTCTACCTCATCTGTAATATTCAAGGTGATAATCTCCCACAGAGCTGTTGATAACAGTCCACATCAAGTCTCTCCACTTCTCTGTGTGAAAACATAATTATATAATAAATATGAGAACAATTTGAGTGGAGATTATAATCTTATCTAAACTGTCTAATTCACTGTAAATTCCATAACAGGCTAAATAAACAAGGTGGCAATAGTAATGGTGGTTATACCAGCCTGTATCAGAACATTTGTGAAACATAGTTACTATCACATGCAACTTACACATGTAGCGTATTGATATTAACTTATTAAAATTTAAATCAAGTCACAACCAAACACGACTGTAGTAGTGTAGTTAATTTGCTTCAATCTGTTCATTACACGTTAAATAAACGGTCACTTTTATAACAATTACATATTAAAAACCACTTGAGGCATGTAAGCATATGATTATGATAATAGATAAAGCAATAGGTTTTGTTGTTGTGTAGTTTCAAGGTTACTTACCTCTGGTGAGTTCGTTGTAAAGATCGCGACCATCCTGAAGCAACAGCACCGCAGCGCTAGCCGGTTAGCAGCCGCGGGTAGCATGTAGCCTAGCTCCTTAGCCTGAGCTAACCAGGTAACATTGAGCTCTACGGGCGTGGCTCAGCTGTCAGTCTTCACTCGCGCTCCTCCTCTTTGCTCATTTATTGGTTAGCCAGGAACTAGGAGGAGTCAGCACGGCAAGATGGCGCCGGGGGAACGCCTCCTACTAGCCTCATTCTCACTCTGCAGAAACCAACCGGTGACGTCACGGACGCTACGTCCATTATATATACAGTCTATGGTCTGGATTCTAAGACTTCCTAAACTCTTATCTCCAGGTGTTGATTGTTATCTCTCTCTCTCTCTGAGAATGCTCTTTGACCTGTTAGATGGGTGGGTTTCCATCTTTATGTATGAAGCATGTTCTTACTCAGAGCCCCCCCTATGTGTGACGTTATTTTATCTCTCTTTTGGGCGTAAACAACTTCTCTATATGAACGCTTGTCCGAGACCGGCAAGACAGACTTCTGAATTGGCTGCGAAGATCTCCGGGCAAAACCTAGGTGCCCGTCCTGACCTGTAACTTCTGTGTAATAAACTTTGTTATACAAGTAAGAACAGTGTCCGCGAAGATTCCTTCATCATCATCAGCTTCATCCCCTCTGCTCCAAAGATACAACAAATTGGCGTCACGAAATTCGGGCGTGCAGTGGCCTGCGGCATCTTCAACACCTTCACACACGGTGAGAATTTCTCAAATTTTCTGGACGCTGGTTCGTTCAGCGAGATTATTGTGTGTCTGCTGTCTGGTCACACCGTAAAGAACCTTTTCTTTTTTATGGACATGTCATGTTGTGTTGATGATTGAAGTGAAGCTCCGTGCTAAATTCGATTTTATTTGCGTAGTATACGACACAAATAAAGGGGGGATTATTATAAGAGAAGATAAAAAAGTGAAGAAAGGAAATAGGATCAATACAAGAGATGTATTGTATGTGTAGAATAGCTTCATTGTAACGGTAAGGTGAACTAAATAACATCGTGCAAGATTAATGAAGACTGGGTCCTTAACTTCTTAACGGTAAGACATGTGTAGATTAAACACTGCGTTACAGTTGGCTTTGACATAGTCAGGAATTGAGTTAAAAAGAGAAAAATTGGGATAATCCTGGATCCAGGAAATTTGAATAAATAAATGTAAACAGTAATAAGGGAATAAGGAAAGAGAAATAGGATTAAAGAGCTGATCAGGGAAAGACGCCGCAGAATCTGGATAGACAAATAAAAAAGCTCCCAAGAAGAGGAGCAGATAGAATGGGCCGCAAAAACCTTATAATAGGTCAGTCTAATAAACTGGAGATTGTAGAATTATAAATTCGATTGACAGTTCCCACTCTGAACATTGTTGACGAACAGTGTCTGAAGCAGCCTCTCATCGGATATCTACGTCTCATAGGTAGCATAAATTTAAGAGAATAAGAGAGAAAAGTGCGCGGCGAAAAGCATGCTATATAAATGTGTGGTATGAATGATTTGTTTTTGGGAATTTAAGAAGAGTGCTGTTTGCGTTTTTGAGTTGAATTTGCAGTGTTTTTCATTGTGCCTTGAGAAAATGTGTGTGCGTTCATGAACAGGGAGACATCTCCCAGCAGTATCCTGTGTGTGTGTGTGTGTGAAGCGTGGTCACTACTGTGTTTCAACAGGGGTGGTACATGTGGGTTAGGTTAATAAAAAATAAAAATAAAACAATGAGCCTCTTCCAGAGGACGTAATGATGATTGAATAGAATAAACTTGATAACTTATAAGGAAAGATATTTTGCTTTCTGTATTAAATAAAACAATGAGCCTCTTCTAGAGGACGTAATGAATTATGTTAGTCTCCCTTTCCCTCCCTCCACTCGCCCCCACCTTCCCCATGTGCCCTACTGATGTGTGTGTGTGACAGGCTCGCTCCCTGTGCAAGAATTCAGAAAGGGGGGAGCAAGGGGGGAGTGTAAATCTTCATGAGTGAAGCGACATGAGCAGAGACTTTCAGGCCCCCACCTCTGTGATTAACAGCCTCTTAGGAGACGCAGGGACAAAGTTATAAAGTTTTAAAACCATTTCTTTAATGGGGTTTAGTTTAAGCTAAAAAAGACAATTTGGTTGTTTGTTTGTGGGAAAGCGAAATTGTGCAGACAGTATTAGGAAGTAATATTGTTTGTTTGATTCAGCTAGATTGGATATGTTTGTAGTTCTAAAAAATCTTTTTGTTTCATTTGGTTTTCATTAAATTCTACAAAGCTTAGGTAGGGTTTTAATTTGGGAACAGATTAAGTTTAATTTGATATTTTGGACTTTAAATACTGGATAATGATAATTTTGATAGATGGAGAGATAGTTCGAATTTTGTTTTAAGAGGATAAAGAGAAGAAATTGGTTGCATTTACTAGAGAATGCAAATATGCTGGTATCAAGAGTGTGAACATCTACACTAAGGGCTGGTAATAAATAAGAATAACATCTGTTTTTCCTCACTGGGAGTGACATGTGCGATGTGCAAGCAGAGAGACATACAGATATATTGGTTTACGAAAGGACTGTCGAGTTATTAATACAGCCGTGAATAAATAATAAACCATTGAGAACTTTAAAGATATTATTAGAGTGAAATAAACTAAATTGTATATTAATGATGCATGATATATAATTATAACTGGTATTTAAAGGAGAAAAACATCTATTGACCTAAGTACTGGTAGATAACGTGTGCAAATGTGTACAAATCATACTGAATCGCTTATGATGCTGTTCAAAGGACCTAATGGGTTCATAGGATACTAAATCATTGCCTGTTTCTTTTTCCCTTATCCATTTATGGTGAGTGGGAATTGAGGCAGGGTAGATGAGAAGACAACTGGCCGGTGCATCACACAGATTGAGGCGTGCTGTCGTCTGCATGTGCAGCTCCTGTCTCCAGTCTAATCAAGGCCGGTACAATTTATCCACAAACTCTTTTGCAAAAACCTGCATTTTACATATTTGTATGTGTTCTCATCTATAGTCATTATTGTGGATACACAAAATATTGATAAGAGCACATTCATCTGTTTACATACACATCAGTTGCAGATGTGAGTTTTGTTGTTTGTGCGTGGTTTGTTCTGATCTGAGCTGTGTTGGAGATTCAATATTGTGACTGTTTGATGATTTGTGGTGAATATTGGGTGATAATTAGGTGATTGTCTTGCTGCGACTAAGAAGCACATTTGGCGACAGTCAGTCACTTGTGGGAGCGCGTGTTCTTTTTGTCGAACATTATAAGCGGACTTTGGGTTATGCTATTACATTAATGAGCTTTTGATTCCTTTGGAGTTGGCAAATCAATTTCATTTTTGTTGGCTGTGGTGAATTAGTGGTTTTAATACATGAATGAATGGATGAATTGATTGATTGATTGAGGATTTGATTGATTTGTTGATTGGTTGATTGATTAGTTGATTGATTGATTAATTTACTGATTGGTTAATTTGTTAATTTTTTGATTAGTTGATTGATTAGTTGATTGATTGATTAATTTGCTGATTGGTTATTTGTTAATTTGTTGATTGGTTCGTTCACTGATTGGTTGATCGGTTGGTTCACTGACTGGTTAATTTGTTAATTTGTTAATTTGTTAATTGGTTCACTGATTGGTTAATTGGTTTTTATATTAAAAATAAATAAAAATAAAAATAAAAATCAAATAAGGGGGGAGAAGTAATCTAAATAGCTTTAAGTAGCTTAAATCTGAGCAATTACTTACAATAAGAGAACATAAGGAAGCCGTTACGATGTGGAAAAAGGCCACTAAAAGTCCAAAGGTAATTACTCCTGTTGATGTAGTACAGAAGAATAATCCTTTAGTTAAAGGCATCGCGAACATTGCAAGGATATCGGAAAAATGGCATAAACGCTGGCCTGAAATTGACCAACCATGGCCAGTAGAGGGGACTCTTAACCCAGATGTAATTATAATAATGCAGGTACTTGTGTCCACATACAAGGCAGAACAAAAGAAGGGCAAAAAGGGGGAAAAACGCAAAGAAAAGAGACAAATAGAGCTTGGCATTCTCCAGTTGTTTGACAATGAGGGACAGAAACTGATCAAAGCCGCAAATGATAAGAGAGATCGTGACGTAGAAGAAAAAGGACAAAATACAAAACAAACAGAAAAACTGTTGTCAGACACCAATCCATTTTTCTCACATATAAACCCAGTAAAGAGACCGCCACCTTATGAGGAAGGGACGAAGTCTAAGAAAGTCTATCCTCAGCTCCCAGTGATCAGTCAGGATGGTAACTACCATATCAGAGACGAGGAGGACAGAACAATAGAAACGGGACAAGCAGAAACAACTATAGCGATGTATCCAAATTCCAAAAGTAAAGAAGAAAATGACAAGTTTGGGAACTAGGATCAGAAGGGTGAATTATGGAGATGACAATGATCAAAGAGATGAAGAAGATGGAGGTTAAGAAAACTGAAGAAAGTCGGAGAGAGATACGGAGGAAACAAACAAGGAAGATGAGGAAAGAAAGAAAGAAGAAGGTGGAAAAATGACAGATGTCCACAAGAAAGAGGAGAAAAACGAAAGAAAAGCAAAGTGGACAGAAGAACGAAAACGAAATGCGAGCGTATGTTACATATATGGTTAATCTGCATAAAAGAATATCCACATATGTTTCTGACAGGCAAAGAAAAGAGGAGGTGCAGGAGAAGCTCGATGAACAAAAAAGAAACACAGTGCAACCTGGAGACAAGGTGTTCGTGAAGGTATTTAGAAGGAAGTGGTATAACGAACGCCGTGAAGGACCATTTGAAGTGGTTCGCAGTACTGGAACCGCTGTCCAGGTTAAAGGGTCTCCAACGTGGTATCATTTATCACATTGTGTCAAAGCACCAAGTGAAGAGGCACCACACTTACAGAACCAAGATGTTGAAGGCTCAAGAGAGCCAAAAGACAATGTGGAAGAACATACACCAGACAGAGAGATGCATGACAATCCTCAGAGTCAGAACTCAGAAGGAGAGATTGTCCATGATGTGGACAATGTTGATGATTCTGTGCACATTTCTGATGATGATAATAATGACTCTGTGGCTAATGGACAGGAAAGAAGATTTAGTGACATTGTCTTTCAACATGTCCCAGACACAGCAGGACCTATCTCAGTTGCCTGCGAAGCGCCAGAGATATCAAAGGGCTGTGACTCCACTGCAGGACAACTCAGGGATCCAGTTAGACAAAGGAGCCCGAGACCAGTTAGGAAAAGGGTTAAACCAAACCGTTACTAGAACCAGGGTTGAAGTAACTTTGGGGAAGTCAGTTCGGCTTCCATGTCAGTGTACAGGGGAAAATAGTCGTGGTGAAGATGTATTGTTGACAAGACCTGAAGTTGACATTGTGCCTCGTGATCAATGGAAGTATGCTTTGTATAATGATATGAGGTGGTTGAAAATTAAAGATGATTTTCACTTGTCCTGCGTAAAGTTACATGGGAAGACCATAGGGAATACATGTGTACTCTCATGGGAATTTCTGTAAAGTCAAGCACAAGTCATACAGTTGTCTCCTGGTAAGTTTAATTCGCACCTGCAGGTGGACTCACCCCACACAGCCACCTAATGTAGCATGTATAGAATGAGCACAGAACAAGAGCAGAGTCACATTCTTATACATTACAAGCCCCTCCCTGGGAGGAAGAAGATTTCCTCATCTTCTTCACTGTTTGTGGAAGGTCGGCAGACATCCTGTCCCCCTTCTCTGTGCGAACCCCCTGGTGTGACCTCTGGTTGTGACTTCTGGTGTGAGACAATCTGTCTCCGAAATCTCCTATCTTCGTTTACAACACAAAAGACCCCAGTCCTGTATACTATGCAGAAATCCCCTCACGCCTCTACTCAAACGCCTTGAGGGACCCCTGCAGTGAGCATCTTGCCGGGTGTCACACAGAGGGAGAGAAGCCATAAACATTTATTACCTTAAGCAACACTTGTATAGATACATTAACCCATGGGAACCTCATCTGTTCACTCATCCTTAAACATAGATGTCTCTTTCGTCTATATTATAACACAAATGTTAAAACTGCCAATACAGTACTTATTTAGAACCGGAGTTTAAATTTGTTCCATATCAGAATTATTGGATAGAAGGTCATATAACTCGTAAAGTGACACTCATGATACAAGATTTGAGTCCTATTGGAGTTTTTACGGTTACTAAAGGGGTTCAGGAACAATTTACCACAGTAACCACTCCAAGGGTGAATAGTACACAGATGAAGTTTGTTACTTTAGCTCCAGAAACAACTAAAGAGTGTTCGTACATCAACTCAGGCTACTACTCTAGCTATGACTTTGAGGGGGATGAATGCTACAACAGCAATGACATCTTTTGACATTTAAGGATGCGGTTAATGTAACCCAGAAGCTAATGATAAAGATAGAGCCTAGGGTGAACTGTAGTAATGAGATTGTTGGAGTTAGAGAACAGATGGTGAAAGAAGATTATACTGATTCGTCTGTGACAGCTCAGAGGACTATTTCAGACGCAGATAATGATGTTTTTGACTCTGATCAGACACTGGAACACATGACTGATCAATACCATACAGTACAAAAGAGAGACACTAAATGGAAGGCGTTTGGGTTCGATCCTTCAGTGTTACAAATTGCAGACCCATGGGCAGGTAGGAACTTATGGTTCCAGCAATTAACTCATTCTGTAAGATCGGTCGCGAATTGGAATGGTCCATGTGTAGTTAGAATTCCATCACCGAGCTCATGGCCTTCAATTTTGGAGACCATACCAGAACCACTAACCGCTATATGCCAAAGTTATGCACTATCGTGGCTGTTGTATCAGCAGAAGTCAGCAGAAGTCAGCAGAAGATATAGTGATGGCTATGTCAATACATCTGTTTAGACCTAGATTTACTTGTTCTTGGTTGAGGAAGTTACCATATGAAAATATACTTGATCGGCATGAAGATATCAGAACGGCGGTCCCGGATATAATGGATGTGGCATCAGTGAGAGCTAACAGCTGTTTTTGTTCAAATAAAACTTATGATGGACCGGGAATGTTTATGGGGATATCAGATTGTGACCAATATATGATGGACTTGGGTAAACATGAACGTAAAACTAGTAATAATTCGTATAAAATAACTTTTTATGTACCACATCACAGACAAAATATAACTTTAAGGGTGCAGGAACAAGTTTGCCTGGGAATGTGACTATAGGGAATTTCAAGGATATTTGGTGGGTTTGTGGTAATAAGGCATATATATTTCTACCGTATGGGTGGACAGGATGCTGTTATATGGCAATGTTGAAACTCCCATATGAGGTTCTTACTATCCAGAAGGGAAAAGGCCAGATGAGGTCCAATCTAATGTCGCTTCCGGAAGTAGGAAGAAACGGGAGATGGCACAGTTTCACAATTTAGAATCCTACCATTGGAGAGTAAGTCTAGCAGAGAAGTGGGGTATAGGATTATTTCCATGGTATGGGGTGACATTCTTGGCAGATCACATTGATAATATTACCTACACCCTACAGGGTTTTGCAAACGAAACCATAAAAGGTTTTGAATATTTGTCAAATACTCAGAAAAGCCACAGACTGACGTTGCTAAAACATGACATGGCTCTTGACTATATTTTGGCCAAACAAGGTGGCCTATGTGTGGCTTTGAACTTAACTGGGGATGCTTGCTATACTTTGATTCCTGATAGTTCTGATAATATGACTAGTGTCATCGGTGCATTGAAGCGAAAATCGGAAAATGCTGGATGGTCTGCAAATGCTTGGTTGCAAGACAAATTAGGGCCAATAGGAGCAGTGTTAGTTCAGATTTTGGCAGCACTCCTTCTAGCGTTGAGTGGGATGTTTTGTTTTTGTACGCTGTTGTTGACCTTTGCGAAGGTTATGATATTGAGATGGGTTGGAGTTGTGATGCCCGGTGATCAAACTCAGATGCCATTATTACATGGTGCTGACACGGACTTTGATGAGGACGAAGGGATAAGGGTGGATGCATATCCATCTGAATATCTGATGTTTATAATCCTAACATTTACCTCCGTATTGCTTAGTTATTTTGTAGTTTCTTATTATATTAGTGGTGTGTTTATAGAGGGGAAATGACAATGTGACTATAATTTCACATTTACTTATAAAGTGTTAATCTGTATTTGATGTGTTTAATTTCTATCTGTTTTGTATGCAAAGATACTGGTTTTTCTTTCTTTCATTCTAGAACATATTGGGGGAAGACCACAGTGAGGGTGGTTGATTGTTCAGGGACTCCGATGTATGGAAAGGATTCAAACACTTCAAACATGGACAATACGAATGGACTGAAGGACTCTGAATAAGGACTTCATCCAGATTCAACACGTCATCGATACCACAACTGAGAATCAATGCTGCTGAGAAACTGCAGTGTTATACATTCTTATGTCTTCTCTTATATATTGCATGAGTAATATTAAAATTGAACTATATTCTTTTTGTGGGTTATCGCTTGGAAAATGATGTTTTGGGTAAATATACTGGGACCTCAGATGTTTTCCTTTTCTTGACGTTTAGGGACAGTGGGGCTAGGCAGGAAAAGGTCCGTTGGAAGGTGCGATGGGTCACCAGCCTGACTTTGGACATTGTTTTGTTTTAATTTGCTGAGGGTTCCATATGTATTTGCTTAAAGTCATTTCCTTACACAATTTGCAAAAAATTCTTAATTTCATTGGTATGGAGTACTATGTATGTCGCCTAGGCAGAGGGGCCGTGAGAGAATTTTCCCGTCTAGATTGTTTGATGGATATTTCAGAAAGATAGCTGCCTGACGGGTTTTTCACTTTCACTTCTACACTCCATACAGTTGCTTTATTGTTAAATTATGTTACAGGACGGATTTTTATTTTTGTCATGATTATACCCTGTATGTTTTATTCTTTCGAGACGTCACAAATCTCGAAGGGGGAATATGTGGTATATTCAGCTAATATAGATAACATATATGGCTGTGACACATTTAAGTTAGGAGGGCCTGGTCTCCGGATTTTGTCTAAACATAGTGACAGGTTTAAAGCTGGAGCCCCTCGAGTCTGGATTCTAAGACTTCCTAAACTCTTATCTCCAGGTGTTGATTGTTATCTCTCTCTCTCTCTGAGAATGCTCTTTGACCTGTTAGATGGGTGGGTTTCCATCTTTATGTACGAAGCATGTTCTTACTCAGAGCCCCCCCTATGTGTGATGTTATTTTATCTCTCTTTTGGGCGTAAACAACTTCTCTATATGAACGCTTGTCCGAGACCGGCAAGACAGACTTCTGAATTGGCTGCGAAGATCTCCGGGCAAAACCTAGGTGCCCGTCCTGACCTGTAACTTCTGTGTAATAAACTTTGTTATACAAGTAAGAACAGTGTCCGCGAAGATTCCTTCATCATCATCAGCTTCATAACCTCTGCTCCAAAGATACAACATCAGCCACCAATTGTGCAAGTTCTCCCACTTAAAAAGATGAGAGATGCCTGTAATTTTCATCATAGGTACACTTCACTATGAGAGACAGAATGGGGGAAAGAATCCAGGAAATCACATTGTAGGATTTTTAATGAATTAATTGGTAAATTCCTCTGTAAAATAAGTATTTGGTCACCTACAAACAAGCCAGATTTGTGGCTCTCACAGACCTGTAACTTCTTCAAGAGGCTCCTCTGTCCTCCACTTGTTACCTGTATTAATGGCCCTGTTTGAACTCGTTATCAGTATAAAAGACACCTGTCCACACCTCAAACAGTCACAATCCAAACTCCACTATGGCCAAGACCAAGAGCTGTCAAAGGACACCAGAAACAAACTGTAGACCTGCACCAGGCTGGGAAGACTGAATCTGCAATAGGTAAGCAGCTTGGTGTGAAGAAATCAACTGTGGGAGCATTATTAGAAAATGGAAGACATACAAGACCACTGATAATCTCCCTCGATCTGGGCTCCACGCAAGATCTCACCCCGTGGGGTCAAATGATCACAGAACGGTGAACAAAATCCCAGAACCACACGGGGGGACCTAGTGAATGACCTGCAGAGAGCTGGGACCAAAGCAACAAAGGCTACCATCAGTAACACACTACGCCGCCAGGGACTCAAATCCTGCAGTGCCAGACGTGTCCCCCTGCTTAAGCCAGTACATGTCCAGGCCCGTCTGAAGTTTGCTAGAGAGCATTTGGATGATCCAGAAGAGGATTGGGAGAATGTCATATGGTCAGATGAAACCAAAATAGAACTTTTTGGTAAAAACTCAACTCGCGTGTTTGGAGAAGAAAGAATGCCGAGTTGCATCCAAAGAACATCATACCTACTGTGAAGCATGGGGGTTGAAACATCATGCTTTGGGGCTGTTTTTCTGCAAGGGGACCAGGACGACTGATCCGTGTAAAGCAGGGGTGCCCAATACGTCGATCGCGATCGACCGGTCGATCGTGAAGGTAGTGCGGGTCGATCGCGTCACGCATGCACGATTGGTCATGAGTCAATCACGTGGACGCTACGGCGCTCTCAGAGTTAATTTACCGCCGCGCCCATTGAGGTACAGTCGCGGCATTTTCGGACGGTTTACAAAAACTACGACACTGACTGAAAGGTTATTTCAGTAAATTTCAGTACAGGGCGGGGGGGCGTGGCGGCGGAGGCATTCATTTATTCATTTGTTGTTATTTCAGTTTATTTATGTACGGGGCGGGGGGCGTGGTAGCGGTGGATACCAACATCATGTGGTCGGTAGATCTTGTGGAGCTGGTCATTTCAAGAGTAGCTCACAAGCCTATAAGTGTGGGCACCCCTGGTGTAAAGGAAAACGAATGGGCCATGTATCATGAGATTTTGAGTGAAAACCTCCTTCCATCACAAGGGCATTGAAGATGAAACGTGGCTGGGTCTTTCAGCATGACAATGATCCCAACACACCGCCCGGCAACGAAGGAGTGGCTTCGTAAGAAGCATTTCAAGGTCCCTGGAGTGCCTAGCCAGTCTCCAGATCTCAACCCCATAGAAATCTGTGGAGGGAGTTGAAAGTCCGTGTTGCCCAGCGACAGCCCCAAAACATCACTGCTCTAAGGAGATCTGCATGGAGGAATGGGCCAAAATACCAGCAACAGTGTGTGAAAGCTTGAGAAGACTTACGAAAACGTTTGACCTCTGTCATTGCCAACAAAGGGTATATAACAAAGTATTGAGATGAACTTTTGTTATTGACCAAATACTTATTTTCCACCATAATTTGCAAATAAATTTTTAAAATCAGACAATATGATTTTCTGGATTTTTTTTT
>VCHM03000200.1:0-24598 GCA_006182925.3 Reinhardtius hippoglossoides
CCCTTCTTTTGTTCGTGCCTCAGAACAAATGCTTGTGTATTTCTTCATGTGATGAAGCTCTACCAGTCTGACAGTATGAGGGGCCAAAGAGATATTTGAGTATTGGCAGTAAGCTACATTTGTCTATTTGTTAAATTGATTGATGTATTTTCTTTATTATTATTAATATTTTCTTTTAACTTTTACACAATAAGACAAACAACACACAAGTAAACCCAGTAAACTAAGTGACAAAAAGAAAGATCGGAGATTCATAGAACTCCCAAGACCAATCCATAAATGCCAGTCAACAACATAACTCCCTTGTTTTGCTCTTGTTTGTATATATTCCACCTATATGAAGAAAGTTTGACCGGTTTGAGATACAAAATAAATTTGAATATTTTGAACATTGTGTTGCCCCGAGTGTTAAAAGGGCCATAAAAGAAATATGTCTCTGTAGTGATATTAAGAGAATTCTTAACATTCTATCTGAAATATATACACTTTCATGAAATAGCACATAATATGTTTGATAGAGTTTAAGAGATAAGAGATTTTGGTTTGAAATAGCCAATGAGTTCAAGTTTTACTTTCATCTCAGCAAATCAAATGCTTTAACCCTCGTCCTGACTGTCCTCTGGTCACACTAGAAGGGAACAGGTCAAAGAATTAGTCCAAGGTAATATTTGTAAATTTTGAATGAGTATATAAGTTGTCAAAATTTAATTTGCATTCGTTATAATTCACTATGAAGTTCATTGTCTGTGGTTTTCTTTGGAGCTGTGTCTTAAATACAGCTGATCTATTAAAAAACAAGCAACATAAATCCTATGCATGTATATTAATTCCTCCATCTAACAAACTTTATCATACTTTTACCCAAAATAAAAATACAATATTTCAAAACTGTTAAACAGAACTAGATTATAAAGACATTCACTGGCAAACAGTCCACAACGACTCAACTGTACCCGGAACGATGCAGTTGTTAAACCTTGACACAAATCTGTTGTCAAGTTATTAGTCATAACCCTTAAATGGCGTTTGTTTCCTATTTGCCACATGAGTTTCTTGAGACCTGACTAAGTGATGAGAACTTTATCTTGCACAACCTGTTGTACACAATCTGTCAGGCATTGTCTGACCTCTTGTGGTCTGTCTGTGCACTGTACGTAGGGAGAATCCAGGACTTTATGGGGCTTTGAGCAGAATTGGATGTTGTGGCCACCACCACCTACCTCACCTGCTATAAATCGAATATATCCATCATCAATTTACACAGATGTAGCTATTTTGTCCTGAGAATAGCATTAGCTCTCATGATTACAATCTCAACAACACTACAATACAGACCACAATGATGTGTAATAGAGATAGTGCTGCACATAGATGCATTGTATGGTTGTGTGTGTGAATGGGTGAAAGACAAAATCTGAATTTAACTGATAATAATTTCATTCTTCATATTTCTTATTCTGTCTTTTTTAATTTACTCTGTCATTTGTGACAATATATGAGTGCATTGGTTTCTGAACTTAATAATTATTTGTATATTATTATATACGTTCTTTCGAATGTAAAGAACTTTTAGCTGCAATTGATTTGTTTAAAAGATGCTATATAAATAAAGTTTGATTGTTTGACTGTAAAGTACTTTGAACTATTAACCAAGACTAGAAAAGCACGATAGAATTAAAGACCATTCTAAAAATTCCAAATATAGTAGTTTCAATGAGCCCACTGATAAAATAATGGAGAAAACAATGAATCTACAATGGATTAATAGTTATTTTTTAAAGACATGTTGACGAGTTTTCTGAAATGTAAGTTTTGATCCTTTCAGCTTCACATTGAAATTCCGTCAGTTGCCTTCATCATATTTTTGTTGCTGTGGATATTGGTGGATATCTCATAAACCACACACAACAAACAAACAACAAAAACAGTTTATGGCCAATGCTTTCAATTCTCAGACTATTTACTATCTTCGTTACAAAAAGATGTTATAAAAACCCCAGTAATGAAATCAACGTTTCTTTTTCAAAAGTGTAATTGAGACAAATTTTGATGCAACAACTGTCTTCAATTATTAATGATTGTTATGATTCCATTGGCAGCAATTTTACAAATCCAAATCAGTGGGGAATGTATATCTATTATTTATTTGAAGGAAAAAACGTATAACTCACAAGACCTAATTTTGTGTTCAACTTAAACTAAAATCCCGCCTGACTAACAAACTCTCTTTCTCTCACATCTAGTGATTTAGATAATCTGTACAAATTTTCACAAGTGATAATCAGTCTTTTACTTCACTTTATTCTCTCAAAACGATTCTACTTATTGCTATTTGAATATACCAATACAAAATTAATACTACTTAATATTAAGTAGAGTTTTAAATTGAACAGGTCATATAAAAAGGTGATGATCTAGGTGATCAGTTATTGTCACTTTAAATCTGAGAAAATATTTGTTATTTTACTTGTTGCAACACCACACACACACACACACACACACACTTAAATGCACAAAAGTGTCCATATAGATTGTACTCACCTTAAAGGCAAAGAAGAAAAGTTATTGATTTCTCTGGTGTAGCTGTTCTTAAAGTGTTAAAGTGCTCAGTTCACTTCACATATGATACACTGCTAACCTGTCTCGCTCTATGGCATTCCACATTTATTTAGGCCTTTATATATTGGAATGAACTAAAGGCTGGTGACATGGGTCATTCATGACAGAAATGTTGTGACACCTTGGTCTGTCAAATTCTTGGCATAACATTACGGTATACTCCCTTCTTTTGTTCGTGCCTCAGAACAAATGCTTGTGTATTTCTTCATGTGAATGAAGCTCTACCAGTCTGACAGTATGAGGGGCCAAAGAGATATTTGAGTATTGGCAGTAAGCTACATTTGTCTATTTGTTAAATTGATTGATGTATTTTCTTTATTATTATTAATATTTTCTTTTAACTTTTACACAATAAGACAAACAACACACAAGTAAACCCAGTAAACTAAGTGACAAAAAGAAAGATCGGAGATTCATAGAACTCCCAAGACCAATCCATAAATGCCAGTCAACAACAATAACTCCCTTGTTTTGCTCTTGTTTGTATATATTCCACCTATATGAAGAAGGTTTGACCGGTTTGAGATACAAAATAAATTTGAATATTTTGAACATTGTGTTGCCCCGAGTGTTAAAAGGGCCATAAAAGAAATATGTCTCTGTAGTGATATTAAGAGAATTCTTAACATTCTATCTGAAATATATACACTTTCATGAAATAGCACATTAATATGTTTGATAGAGTTTAAGAGATAAGAGATTTTGGTTTGAAATAGCCAATGAGTTCAAGTTTTACTTTCATCTCAGCAAATCAAATGCTTTAACCCTCGTCCTGACTGTCCTCTGGTCACACTAGAAGGAAACAGGTCAAAGAATTAGTCCAAGGTAACTTTTGTAAATTTTGATTGAGTATATAAATTGTCAAAATTTAATTTGCATTCGTCATAATTCACTATGAAGTTCATTGTCTGTGGTTTTCTTTGGAGCTGTGTCTTAAATACAGCTGATCTATTAAAAAACAAGCAACATAAATCCTATGCATGTATATTAATTCCTCCATCTAACAAACTTATCATACTTTTACCCAAAAAAATACAATATTTCAAAACTGTTAAACAGAACTAGATTATAAAGACATTCACTGGCAAACAGTCCACAACGACTCAACTGTACCCGGAACGATGCAGTTGTTAAACCTTGACACAAATCTGTTGTCAAGTTATTAGTCATAACCCTTAAATGGCGTTTGTTTCCTATTTGCCACATGAGTTTCTTGAGACCTGACTAAGTGATGAGAACTTTATCTTGCACAACCTGTTGTACACAATCTGTCAGGCATTGTCTGACCTCTTGTGGTCTGTCTGTGCACTGTACGTAGGGAGAATCCAGGACTTTATGGGGCTTTGAGCAGAATTGGATGTTGTGGCCACCACCACCTACCTCACCTGCTATAAATCGAATATATCCATCATCAATTTACACAGATGTAGCTATTTTGTCCTGAGAATAGCATTAGCTCTCATGATTACAATCTCAACAACACTACAATACAGACCACAATGATGTGTAATAGAGATAGTGCTGCACATAGATGCATTGTATGGTTGTGTGTGTGAATGGGTGAAAGACAAAATCTGAATTTAACTGATAATAATTTCATTCTTCATATTTCTTATTCTGTCTTTTTTAATTTACTCTGTCATTTGTGACAATATATGAGTGCATTGGTTTCTGAATTATAATTATTTGTATATTATTATATACGTTCTTTCGAATGTAAGAACTTTTAGCTGCAATTGATTTGTTTAAAAGATGCTATATAAATAAAGTTTGATTGATATACTTTGTTACAGAAAAGCTGTGACTTCTTCATAAGAAGCTCATACCAATGACATAGGAAAAGCAGATCTGGATAGATTAAAGACATGCATTTCATTAGTTGACTATAATTCTCAATATAATATTGTGTTTACTTTGTACACATAAACACAAACAACAACAAAAACCAAGTAAACTAGTGCAAAAAGAAAGATCGGAGATTCATAGAACTCCCAAGACCAATCCATAAATGCCAGTCAACAACAATAACTCTTGTTTTGCTCTTGTTTGTATATATTCCACCTATATAGAAAGTTTGACCGGTTTGAGATACAAAATAATTTGAATATTTTGAACATTGTGTGTCCCCGAGTGTTAAAAGGGCCATAAAAGAATACTGTCTCTGTAGTGATATTAAGAGAATTCTTAAAATTCTATCTGAAATATATACACTTTCATGAAATAGCACATTAATATGTTTGATAGAGTTAAGAATAAGAGATTTTGGTTTGAAATAGCCAATGAGTTCAAGTTTTACTTTCATCTCAGCAAATCAAATGCTTTAACCCTCGTCCTGACTGTCCTCTGGTCACACTAGAAGGGAACAGATATCCAAAGGTATTAGATGACTATTAGGCAATAAGTTGATTCTTGTGAGTGTTTTTTTTGTGTTAAAGTCCTGCACTTTGAATGAGCATGAATTAGCTGATATGAGAATCCTCTGACGAATTTTCACATGGACTGTAAATTCTGGCAAACATACGGATACCCTCTTTTCGTGTCAGTAACATGATGGCGTATTCCTGCCCATTGAACTTAAGTTGAGTAGAGGCAAAGCATCTTGGTGTCTGGCAGTAAGGACTGTCTATGTTGAACTGTGGTATTGCTTATCCTACATCAATAGTTCTGTTAGATCGATACCATGTACAACAACACAAGTACCAGTAAAGTACAAAAAGATATGGATATACAACTCCAACCAATCATTTGTTATGCGCAACGAAATCCTGTTTGCTCTGTTTAATTCCTATGACGAGTTACCAGTTAGATACAAAAAATGTTGAGATATATGAGATATGTGTTACTTCATATTTTAAACATGTTGGTTTATAAATTTTTTGACGTCAGTTACTTCATCACAACTTGTACTATGTGATTCTCTGTTACAAGAACGTCCCATGTTCATTTTATAGTTTTTTTACAATTAGAGTGGTTTCTAGAGTTGATCCAGTTCCATACTGATGAGACATCCCTGTTCATGACCTATAGGATGTTATGCTCGCAGTCAGATGTTTACACCAATCAGTGGGAATGTACTTTATTTTTTGAAGAACTGTATCTCCTACGTATCTTAATATATTGTGTACTCAGTTACTATGATCCCAAATGTCTATACGTCAACATCTTTATCATCAATTAGTTTCTCGTATATCTTTGTCCGTTCAAGTTTGATACATCTATTACTTACTTATCAATCTGTTCTACAAGGTATTGCAAGACAACGAATTCTACTTAGATAGTAGGTTTTAACCATTATACAGGTCATAACTTTTTAGCTGGTTGTGTGTGTGTGTGTGCGGTTAGAATTGCAAGCGTTTTCTTCATTGCTTTAGCTACTGTGTGTGTGTTTCACTTCCCTTTCTCTGATCCTCGGCGGGTAGATTGGTCGTCTCCCCCCCGTCTGCCCGTAGTGGGGGGAGCAGACCATTCAGGAAGGCCTGTTTCAGATGTGTTTCATAAGCCCCTGGCTCGTTGCCAAGGTTGTCAGGTATGGGGATGCCGATGTGTTGATTAAACAGGACGGTCAGACGTGTGAGGAAATCTCCTACGGTTTCGCCTGGTTGTTGTTTGCACCCCGTTATTTTGGACATGTCAATTTTATTGGGGAAGGCGGTCCTCAGGGCGTTGAGGAGTGTGTTGAGAGCGTTGACTTATGCTGCATTAACCGCATCATCCCAGTTTGGTGAAGTCAGACGGAGGTCTCCCCCACAGTGCTGACATATCTTTGCAAAGTCAGTGGGGCCTAAAGATGAGGAAGAGGTGGTGTCATCATTCAGTTCTCCCGCTGCCCCGTCTCCATAGACTGGGAGAGCGGTGGGTGGAGTCTGAGATGGGCCTGATCGTTGATTGGTGGAGTCTGGTCTCTGCACATCATATGGAGGAGGGTTTTGTCGTTGGCGAGGAGGAAGGCAGGCGTCGAGGAGAGGACTGCCACACCCTGTCAAGGGAGAATACAGAGATCTATATGATTTATTTTCAACTTTCTCAGTTTCCTTCTTATCAACCTTAGCCATCTGTTTAAATGTTTGTTTTCTGTCCCTACACTCTGCCTCTTTTTCCCACATTTCAAGACACTTTATTATTATCTTCTGTCTTTCCACATTGCGACCTTGATGCTTTATTAATTAATTAATTTTATTTTTCTCTTTTTTTTTTTTTTTAATTCTTCCTCTTTCTCGAGGAGTTTCTCTCTTAAAAGTTTAATTTTTTCGACAATGAATGACCCGTTATGAGGAAAAGCAAAGTCTCTGGACCATATTGGAAGAAAATGTCACACTTTCCCGTCCCCACTCTTGCAACCATAAAGCCCACCATTTGGAATTTCTGTATGAAATCGTACTCATCCACAATTTCTACATCCTTATCAATTAAGTGTATGAAATCGTACTCATCCACAATTTCCCTTGAACGCTCAATTTAAGACGTGGACGTCTCCACGAATCCTTGTTTCTTTCTCCGGCAAAACAGGAAAAATGCCTTCAACTAGGATGATTGCCACAAGGACGAGTCAGATTAACATCATTAATCCACAATAATCCAGAGAGAATGACTAATACACCCGTTCCAAATAAAACCCTTTAAATGTATTATTTCTTATGTTTGATTTCGTATTTGAGAAATCATCTAAACACTCGTGAAAATCTGAATTTCAACATCTCACCAGATATAAGATGACCAAAGAGAGGTCTTTGGATCCCTGTGAAGAAGGTCCGGAACCCAAGTTATTTCGGCCCTTAACTGTTGGAGGTAGAGGCAGAAGATTTTCTCTCCTGGGTGATCAGCCACCGAAGACTTCTCGGGTCCAGACGATCTTTCAAGGGATCCTGTTCGTGATGCCAAGTTTGTGATGGAAATTCATCTTGAGATTTGAAATAATGAAATTCTCAGACTGGAGTTGCCTTTGAGTCTTTTTAATAGTAAGCTCTGCAGAGGTTACACAAAAAGCACGGGTGCTCAAAATGGAACTGGCCCCAAGTTCACAAAAGCCAGAATTTATACAAAGAAGCGTTTCATAAAACATAATATGAAAAAAGACATGAAAGACATGAGATCATCATCTGTGTCTGTCCGTCCGCTGTAGCAGTTGGAAGAAAACATCACCAAATAAGGGCATGCACCCTGTTTATCAAGGTCATAGCAGTGAGACACCGCCAAATAAGGGTTCCATCCTGTCAGGTAGACAGTATCACAGCAGTGAGACACCTGTTCAGGGGGATTTCCACTACCTTAGACACTGGTCAGTGCAATTTTCCACTACAGTCATTTCTTGGAGTATTTCCAATGTTTCAAATTCTAATTGACCGAAAGTAAAAGGTTATGTAAGTCAACAAACCGTAATAGATGATACAAGTAAGGAAATTGGACATACAAAATTGTGAAATAAACACATAAAACATACTGATCCAAAATGTTTTCAAATATAGAAACATGTCATTAGAACTATGCTTCTTTTGTTTTTGGAGATATGCCCATTTTTCTCTGTTCCTCTCTCTGCTCTTTGGCGTTATCGACACGTTTTCTGCTGCATGTAGTGAGATGCAATCACGTTGTATGCTCGTGATGACATAGAAAACAAAGGCCTTGACTTTCTGCTGCAAAAATTAATTCTCCTCTGTAGAATGATTTGAAAAGGATCATGTAAACAATCGATAAGGTAAGATAAGATAGGATAATCATTTATTAGTCCCCAGATAGGGAAATATGATATAATAATAGACATCAGTAAAACTATGAATAAGTAAATATTTAATATATACACAATAAAAGATGCATGCATATGTAAAATATAAACAATATAAACAATGTATATTACATTACATTTCATTTAGCTGACGCTTTTATCCAAAGCGACTTACAATAAGTGCATTCAACCATGAGGGTACAAACCCAGAACAACAAGAATAGAGAAAGTACAATTTATTCAAAAAAGCAAAACTACAAAGTGCTATAAGTAAGTGCCATTTAAGTGCTACTAAATTGTTAGTTTAAAAATGTTATTCAAGGTATAGTCGGAAGAGGTGTGTTTTTAGTTTTCGGCGGAAGATGTGTAGACCTTCTGATGTCCGGATATCCATGGGGAGCTCATTCCACCATTTAGGAGCCAGGACAGCAAACAGTCTTGATTTTGATGAGTGTTTAGCTCGCAGTGAGGGAGCAACAAGCCAATTGGCCGAAACAGAGCGGAGTGAACGGGCTGGGGTGTAACGTTTGACCATGTCCTGGATGTAGACTGGACCCGATCCGTTCGCAGCACGGCATGTAAGTACTAATGTTTTGAAACGGATGCGGGCAGCCACCGGTAACCAGTGAAGGGAGCGGAGGAGCGGAGTAGTGCGAGTGAATTTAGGTAGGTTAAAAACCAGTCGAGCTGCTGCATTCTGAATGAGCTGCATAGGTCGGATGGCACTAGCAGGTAGACCTGCCAGGAGGGAGTTACAATAGTCTAGGCGTGAGATGACCAGGGCCTGGACCAGAACCTGCACCGCCTTCTGGGTGAGAAGGTGGAGTATTCTCCTGATGTTGTGCAGCATGAATCGACAGGAACGTGTTGTTACAGTGATGTTGGCAGTAAGGGAGAGTTGGCTGTCGAGTGTCACACCCAGGTTCCTGGCAGTCTGAGTGGGGGTTAACACGGAGTTGTCAAAGTTAATAGTCAGGTCGTGGGTGGGAGAGTCTTTCCCTGGAAGGAAAAGTGGTTCAGTCTTGTCAAGGTTAATTTTCAGGTGGTGTGCAGACATCCACTGAGAGATGTCAGTCAGACAGGCAGAGATTCGTGCTGCTACCTGTGTTTCAGATTGGGGAAAAGAGAGGATTAGTTGGGTGTCATCAGCATAGCTATGGTAGGAAAAGCCATGTGAGTGAATGACAGAGCCGAGAGATTTGGTGTACAGAGAGAAGAGGAGGGGACCCAGGACGGAACCTTGAGGGACCCCAGTAGTGAGAGGACAAGGTTCAGACACAGATCCTCTCCAAATTACCCGATAAGTGCGGTATATAGAATATATACAGTATGAGCAATACATATACAGTGAGACAGGATTGTGCATTGGTAATTAAATTGCACAGATAGATATAATTCTTTTTTGGGCATTTCCCAGAAAAAAAATTATGGATTTTGGTGTAAAGAATATGCAATATATTCATAGTGTTGAAATCTAAGAGTTTGTACAGATGATAGTCAACATGTTGTTTTTTTACTGTGGTGGTGGTATGAGCTTGGATTGAGTGGAATTCAAGTAATTTCAGTAATGATGCAGTCAAGGTGTTCTCATTCAGAAATGTGTTCATACTTATACTGTCATTAATACGTCTGATCAGTGAAACGCTGATTTGGTGGTGATTCATCAAGCAGGCTCTCTGAATGCGGTTCCAAAGAATCCTTGCCCTGCACCCGACTCAGAAATAGATTTTACCCTCAGGCCATGACACTTAATCATGCATCAACCGTGTGCACTTTAACAATCTCTAAAAACATCACACATACACACACACACACTTTATTCCTATTTTGTTTGTATTTTTGTTCTATTCATTATTGTGCATTTATTTTGTAAGCTCACATTCTTCCTCTTCTGTTTTAGAAATCATAATATTGATATTGTTCTGTCCTTCATTACTAATTACTAAATGTGGAGCTTGCCGGTAAATGTTTTTCCCACGATGATACTTGCACAACTGGTGTGACTTCATCATGTTCAGTCATTTTGAAGGTGTGGCAGTTATAGGCACATTGGAAGACAATCTTGACAATCACATTGTTGTTTTTGAAGTCTTTATACTGATGACAGTGACACATCATGTTGTATTTATTTAGAGATTATAATGAGCTTGGATCCATTGTTGGAAATAATTACAGGTTTAATTCAGGTTTGAGCAGTAGGCAGCCCTAAAGCTGTCAACAGTTCAACTCATCAATCTACAGGATCCGAAAAGGGACCAATGAGTTTACAGTAAAGTTTCAAACATTAAAGATTAATAGATATTTTTTTATCGATGGGTGGAATTGTTTTTATTTGCGATTGTCATATTATTTCAGTCAGACTTACCTCATCAAGAGATGGCACTTTTAAATTGTTATCACATGTTTGTAATTGTTTGTTCCTCATCAGACAAAAGCAATAATGAACAATTTATAAGCAAAGATACTCAGTCATAAACTATGTATACTTTATCCATAGGTTTATACTTTAAACATCCCCCCAAAAAAAGAAGATTTATACTGTTTGTTTTCTATAATAGTCATTCATAATTATCATTTATGTCACTCCATTTTCTTTCAGCTGATAAACATTTTTCATAGTTCAGTTTATCAAATATAATGGCCAGTATTAGGCTCAGTGAAACCAAATAATGAAACTTTATCCTGTATTTGTTGAACTTCTTTAGCCATACAAGCTGTTGTGAATATGTTGTGACAATGTCTCTGTTTGTTCTGTTTTGAATGTTCATTGTTTGCATGAGCAGCTTTTATGCTCAGTGTTGTCTTTGGCTCTGGGCCCCAAGGCTGTCTTACCTTTCCATTACACTTTGTGCTTTACTATTATTAGAAAGTGTTCTTCCCTCACGTAGAAGTCACTGGGTATCGGTATTCAATAGTCGTAATAAGGACAAACACAAAGAGATGTTTTGATCTAGAAAACCAGATTAGAAAATGTCTGCAGTGTGAATAAAGGAGGCCAAAGGGTGATGGTGGCACACAGAGGGCATAACTCAGAAAGCCTCGCCACAGGAAGCAAATGTTTTATTCGCCTCCTCGTTCGCAGCGGGTCCTGAAGCATAGATGTGGGTACAAACATGAGGGACACGTCCTTACTAATGTCAAGGTATTCCTGAGTCCTACCAATATTTTAACTGGCCTCTCACAATCTTTCCGTTTCAGTGATACTGATAACATTTACACAAATTTTGGATTGTGGGACGGATCAGGGATCAGGGAGATATTCCACTTCAACCACTGTGAGACATTATTGTGGCCTGGCACTCGTAGTGGTGTGTGTGTGTGTGTGTGTGTGTGTGTGTGTGTGTGTGTCTGTGTGTGTTAACACTTTCAGCATTACTAGTTCGTCCAGAGGGCCACTAGTGCGGCAAAAAGCCAACTAGTAGGGACTTTGGTGCTACTAGTGCGGCGCACAGTGTTACTAGTACAGTTTCTGTTGTAACTAGTTCAACAAAAGTGCCACTAGTTGCTGAAAAAGAGTGACTAGTAAGATTTTTTGTTCAACTAGTTAAACAAAAGTGCCACTAGTTGCTGAAAAAGAGTGACTAGTAAGATTTTTTGTTCAACTAGTACATTAAGATGCTGAACTAGTGCAACCAAATGTCCAACTAGTGCTGACAAAGACCGAACTAGTGGAGGGGACTGACATTTGATATCAAGGATATGGAATAAATGCTCAAACGGCTTGCCATAGATCAGGTCCTGATAACTAGTGATGAGTGTTTATTAGTTCAAGTGATGATTAGTGCAGCGGTAGTTGGTGCAGCAGCTGTGATCAGAGAAACTCTGTGTTTCACTGTTCTTCTGCAAAGTCACTGAGCGGCTGCTAAACGTGAACGAGCTCTGATCTCACTGCGTGTGTCGCTCTGAGCGAGTGAGTGGGGGCGGGTATGGGTACATGGAGGGGCTCATTCTGCGCATGATGCGTCAAAAAAAATGTGTGCGTTAATTCCACAAATTAATCATCCCACGTTAACACGTTCATTTTGACAGCCCTAATAACAACTAATAAATAAATTAAATTAAATCAAGATAAAAAATAAAAGTTATTCATCCAAGTTCAGCACACAGGGATAACTCTTGTTATATTTATTTATAATGTACTATAAGAATTGTATACTACTATGTGCTTCTAGGAATGACGATGGTTGGTTCGACACTGAAAAATGTCATGAGTAAATCATGAAAATCATCACCCAAGAGAGGACAGACATTTTGTAATTTGTTTATTATGACATTTCTGACAGAAACCCCAGAAAAAAACATGAAATCTCACAGAATAAAGAAATGTGCGATTACTTAAATCCACTATATGTAAATATGAAAATCGACAGTAAACAGTTTTCACATATATATATATATATATATATATACCAGATAAACCATGACCTTTGATGGTCGCATTGTGAAGCCCGCTATGACCTGCATGTGTTCCTTCATTTAATTCAAGATACAAACTTAAACATTCATTTGACATGCATTTGGAGATTATAGAAAAGTTTAGATAAGACGACATTAATAACGAACAAAGTTGAATATTGCTATGCCACAGTGCTCAGTGAAGTCAGATCCATTTTGACTTTAACAGTGCAACAGTACAGATATTTGTTGAACTCCCCAGTGTTTCATAGATAGTGTTGTTATGTTTCAATAGAACAGAAGCTTAAAGGCAGCTGTGTCATTCTGTCCAGGATCCTGGACGTCCCCAAACAATAACGTGTTCAGTTCCACAAACAAACCTAATCCACTGTCATTGAGGTGTCGGATCAGTGCAAAGTTGAACTTGGTGGTTTGTTCATCCAAAACCGTGCAACACATTAAAAAATCAACAATCTGGGATTTTTGCTGACGATAAAGTCCTTTTTCATTCAGAGATGTCGTTCTTGTTCTCATGGGAATTCATGAGGAAATCAGCACAGATGCTATTGCTGGCTTGACAGTAGCCATGACAACAGCACCAGACAGGATGCAGTGACGAGACTGATCTGTTGACTGACTCCACTTGAAGCTGTAAATGAGGAGAAAATACATCAACATCTTGACTATTTTTGCAATATTCTGAATTAAACATTTTTTTATTTTATTATACATCGTTTAGTTTTTGTTCATGTTTTTCTTTGGAACTATGTTTCAAATAGAAGAAAGGTTTTGAAGAAAAAAATAACATAACATTAATAATTATGTTTTAAACTCCTAGCAACAGATTCCATTGTCGGAGTAATATTCTCCTTTATAGCTAGAAGGTAACTTTTCACAAATAGGAAATAGTTTTAAAAATCTGTACCATGCAGATGTTTAACTTCAATGACAGTTGTATTTGTATCTGTTACACAGGTTTCTGAGATGTCTACCTTATTAAATAATTATTGATCATGTTGATAAATACTTTCTCTATATATGGTATATCATATGTTAAAAAGGATTCAAAATGTGTTAATTTATCAATGTCTCAATATATTAGTGATTACGAAAACACTGATGAGAATTATTTTTTTTTTATTTGAATTGTACTATGGAGTAAATGCATATTTTTTATAAATATCTACGACATGCTGGTAAGTTTTTTAAATGTTATTTTTGATCCTTTCCGCTGCACATTGAAATGCCATCAATTACTTGTATCATATTTATGTTGCAGTGCAAACTGGTGGCCCACACGCACAACCAAAACTTTTTCTATGGCAATTTGTTTCTAAATTTAGGGACTAAGATGCATTTCAGATGTGTAGGATATCGTTTTTTAAATAAAGTGATCAAATCAACTTTTCACTTTTTAAGTGTAATTGAGAGACTATAATTTTTAAACTGCTATCTACAAAATATTCCTTTGGAAGATTTCCAGCTATTTTACAATTCAGTGAGTAAGAATCTATTAATTATTTGACGGAAAAACCTTAACATCCCTGAACCATAAAAAAAAACGTCTTTTTGTTTAAACTCAACTCAGCAAATGTAACAGAGAAGCAACAACGATGTTGAACGAAGAGTAATTTAAGCATTAACCAGGCTGAGCTGTTCTTGAGCAATTGGACCCCAGAAAATTCTAGAAGAACCACTACTGATTGCAGCAGAACTGCTGATACATAGAGGAGTATTTCTCCTCAGATACTCGACCATTGATGACATTAATCCACCAATTCACCTGTTTACCCTTATCAATGCTGCTAAAACCTTTATCTTGGTCATGTTTACACTTGACATCTATTGCACTTCTGTCCATCCTGGGAGAGGGATCCCTCACATGTGGCTCTCTCTGAGGTTTCTACGTTCTTTTTACCCTGTTAAAAGGGGTTTTTAGTAGTTTTTCCTTACTCTTGTTGAGGGTTAAGGGCAGAGGATGTCACACCCTGTTAAAGCCCCATGAGACAAATTGTGATTTGTGAATATGGGCTATACAAATAAAATTTGATTGATTGATTGATTGATACTGTATCAATTTGTTTTCAAACATTTAACAAACGTATTAATGCAAATATAATATCCAAATTTAAATTGAGCTTAAAATTTGAAAAAAAATGTGAACATCAGGTGAATAGAAACCATTGAAGCAGGATTTCACATTTAACAACAAAGGTTTATGATTTAATTGTCAATCAATTATTATCATTTTAAGTATTAGATAATATGTAGTCATGTTTCTTATTCATAATGAAATACATGTTACTACTGAGGCTACTGACGTGATAGATTGGTGATACATCGATCAGAAATGCTGTGACACCTTAGAAAATAACAATCTGCTTACAGTTAGTTTCTTGGCATAGTGCCATGGTACACTCCCTTCTTTTGTCCTGTGAGAAAAGTACAGGTGCATTCCATCGACGTGAATGTTGGAAGGTTCGTCTTGTGTGACAGTAAATTACGGCAAATGAACAATTGTAGTTTAGTGAAGTAAATACAAGAAAACTTGATGCAACCACTGAATGAATATATTTATGCGATATTTGGAGATACAATACAATTAAAGTGTGCAACTTTGATGTTCATATGGACACATCCAAAGGTAATTCAAGAGTTTTACTTCATCATATTTGTCGGAGGGAGTGCCAAGTTGTCACATCTAGAAAAATGTGAGGACGCAAATGCAATTTCTAAAAATAGTCTTCAGTCAGACAAACACATTTTTGGTAACCTGGTAGTCAAAACCAAATCCAAACACAAGGAAAACACAGGTAAATACCCAAAACACAACCAAAAATCTAACTGTTCCAAAGCCTCATGACAAGGGCAGAATTCCTCCATCCATGTGATTTCTTTTCATTGTTTTTAATAGATAATATATTTTGCTTCCATCCTGAATGTTGGTGGAAAACAAAGTTTTAACGGTAACAATTACAGCATAGTGTTGACATAAGGACGTATGCTTTTACTGCTGCTTTGTTGATTATTGTTCACAAGTTACAAGTGCTATAAAAATAAAATAGGTTTTATTTACGGTTGATTAGTGAAAGTTGTTGTTGTTGTAACTGACTGCTAACTTGTTAGGTTACGCAGATTGTTTGATTTATTATTTGGGTTGGGTTTATTTTGTTATTCATATTCAAGTATGTATCTTGCTATTTAAATTAGTAATTTGTTGTCCTTTAAATTTGGCGACCCAGCTCTCGTAAATGCCTGTAGCTTTCACGGAGTGGAAAGATATTATAACACAAAAAATCACTTGCTCCTGGATAATTAGAGACTTCCAGTCTGAGCTTGATAAAACACCTGCTGTGCATCGGCGTCTTGATGATGGTAGCAGCGGAAATGGCAGGACAGCAGCTGTACGGCGATTCCCGATCAAACTGACGAATGCGATGAGAAGACTGCATTAATCCCCGTTTTAACACCCCTCGGCGAGCGGAATGAGGTACGAAGCAGTTTAAATTCCCTCTGCTACAGTTAGTGCGGGGTGGGAGTCGCTTAGTCACGGCGTTAGCCGTTCTTTGTTTACATTGACGGCGCACAGCGGGTGAGTCGTGTTCATTTGAATGCGCTTCAGCATTACTTTATTAACCCGTCAAATTTCTCTCACGTGGTATTTGTTTTGATTAAGTGATGTTTAGATATTTTAATAGTTGTATTTGTCTTTTATTAAATGATTATCTTGTACTTGTTAGTTTTCAATATGAATGGACCTGGCTGCATCCTGAAGAATATGTCAGCCTAAATTTACCTACTCCCCCAGTGATATAAATACACACATTCCTCGAGACTCTGGCCGAGGAGGTGGAGTTGCTGCTATTTTTAACTCCAGTCTATTAATTAATACTAAACCTGAACTAAACTATAACTCATTTGAAAGTCTTGTCTGCCACACCCATCCAAGAAATCACAAAAGTCAATCCTATTTGCTGTAGTTTACCGTACTCTTGAGGCTTATTCTGAATTTTTTACTAAAAGCAGATAAAGTTAATATTGTCGGGGACTTTAATATTCATGTCGACAACAGCCTTAGTGTTGCATTCATTTCAACATTAGACTCAATTGGTTTCAGCCAGTGTGTTCACCAACCCACTCATTGTAACCACACACTTCACCTTGTACTATCATATGGTCAAAATTGAACATCTAATAGTACTTCCACATAATCCGATTATATCAGACCATAATTTAATAACCTTCAATTTATTATTATCAGACTACATGCCATTAACAACTCCTTTTCGAGATGTCTACCTGATAATGCTGTGGCTAAATTTAAGGAAATAATTCCAATTACATTTGACTCAGTATTATCCCTCACTTCAACCAGCGAATTCTTTAAAAACCCTAGCTCCACTGAGATTGACCATCTTGTCGATAGCTCTGTAAACTCATTATGATTAACATTAGACTATAGCACCTCGGAAAAAGAAGCGTGTAAAACAAAGTAAATTAGCTCCCTGGTATAATTCCAACACGTGAATTAAAACAAGCGTAAGAAAACTAGAAAGGAAGTGGCGCTTAAACAAATGTGTTGAAAACCCCCTATCCTGGAAAGAGTGTTAAGGTATACAAGAAGGCCCGCCACAAAGCAAGAGCTGCAACTACTCCACATTAATAGAAAATAAGAACAACCCCAGGTTTCTCTTCAGCACTGTAGCCAGGCTGACAGAGAGTCACACCTCCACTGAACCCAGTATTCCTCCATCCGTGAATAGCAATGTCTTTATGAACTTCTTTAGCGATGAAATTCTAACAATTAGAAATATAATCTACCATCTCCTGCCCTCAGTTGACGCTGATACATCATAAAGCACAGAAATCTCAGGAACAGCTCAGAATTCTGCCAAATATTTAGAAAGCTTCTCTCTGGTCACCCTTGATCAGCTGATCATAATAATCTCATCGTCTAAACCAACAACTTGTATTTTAGATCCCATTCCTGCAAAGTTATGAAATTCTGCCCCTAATTAATAGTACTTTACTGAATACAATCAATCAATTGCTGATTGCGGCCACATCGTGGATCCTGATGATGGATGAATAAGAATTGTATACTACTATGTGCTTCTAGGAATGACGATGTTTGGTTCGACACTTTTCTCAAGACTGAAAAATCTCATGAGTTAAACCTGAAAATCATCACCCAAGAGAGGACAAACAATTTCAAACATTTTGTCCCTTGTTTATTATGACATTTCTGACAGAAACCCCAGAAAATACATGAAATCTCACAGAATAAAGAAATGTGCGATTATGTAAATCCACTATATGTGAATATAAAAATCGAGTTTTCACATATATATACACCAGATACACCATGACCTTTGATAAAATAAAAGAGGTCGCATTGTGAACCCGCTATGACCTGCATGTGTTCCTTCATTTAATTTAAGATACAAACTTAAACATTCATTTTACATGCATTTGGAGATTATAGAAAAGTTTAGATAAGACGACATTAATACCGAACAAAGTTGAATATTGCTATGCCACAGTGCTCAGTGAAGTCAGATACATTTTGAATTTAACAGTGCAACAGTACAGATATTTGTTGAACTCCCCAGTGTTTCATAGATAGTGTTGTTATGTTTCAATAGAACAGAAGCTTAAAGGCAGCTGTGTCATTCTGTCCAGGATCCTGGACGTCCCCAAACAATAATGTGTTCAGTTCCACAAACAAACCTAATCCACTGTCATTGATGTGTCGGATCAGTGCAAAGTTGAACTTGGTGGTTTGTTCATCCAAAACCGTGCAACACATTAAAAAAATCAACAATCTGGGATTTTTGCTGACGATAAAGTCCTTTTTCATTCCAGAGATGTCGTTCTTGTTCTCATGGGAATTCATGAGGAAATCAGCACAGATGCTATGGCTGGCTTGACAGTAGCCATGACAACAGCACCAGACAGGATGCAGTGACGAGACTGATCTGTTGACTGACTCCACTTGAAGCTGTAAATGAGGAGAAAATACATCAAAACATTAGTTTGATAAATACTTTTTCAGCCTGTGAAGTTTTCCAAACAAGCAGCACTCAGTATTTCTTACCTATGCCATCCACGGTGACGGAGCTGGCTTCAATGTTGAAGCTGGTGACTGCATTTAGCAAAACGTTTGCAAGCGCAGTGTTGTTAGGAACAGCGCCGCTGAAGAAGAGATTCATAGTAGTGAAGACTGATCCATTGCTGCAGGAGGAGAAACAAATAAATGTTGAATGAAATATCAGATTTAGGCTGCAATCCTGAAAATGTAACAATATGTTCACAAATTACCTGAATTTCACCACTTCCAAGGAACGGAAGGAAGAGGGGAATTGCTTCTTGTATGGAGGTTCAAGCTGCAGAAACAGAAAACACATGGTATTTGAACAAATCGACTTGTTTTATGCTCGACGTACTTTTACTTGTTCTATTTTTGGCTCCTTGATAATAAAAAAAGAAAAAAAAAAGAAAACACAATAATGTGAAGCCACAGGTTTTATTTTGAGAAGAGGCTTACCTCAGCCTTTATGAGAGAAGCTCTTCCTTTAAAAGCAGCAGATGATGGATCCAACAAGTCGGTTGTGAATGTTTCCCCAACAGACCTGAAAACCACTTGCTTTGTTGTGATGGCAGCGGTTGTTGTTGCTGCAGTTGTAGTTGTTGTTGTAGCTGTTGTTGCTGCAGTTGTAGTTGTTGTTGCTGCAGTTGTAGTTGTTATTGTAGCTGTTGTTGCTGCAGTTGTAGTTGTTGTAGCTGCAGTTGTAGTTGTTGTTGCTGCAGTTGTAGTGTTTGTTGCTGCAGTTGTAGTGTTTGTTGCTGCAGTTGTAGTTGTTGTTGCTGCAGTTGTAGTGTTTGTTGCTGCAGTTGTAGTTACAACTGGACCTTCTATAACACATTTTTTAGAAGTGTAAATGAATAAATCAATATGTACATCTCCTGCTGTTGTAAGAATCAGAGTTAATAACAAAGACATTACAGAATGAGCATTTTAGATGGATAAAAGGAAGCAAAGACTATTGAATGCTGCCACACACACAGGCACTGTTGATAGGTTGATTTCAACTGTACAGAACTGAAAATCTTTAAGTTGTCCTAATAAATCTTTATTTTACCTCATTGTCTTGAATAGAAACACAATTTTGAATGTGACTCATTTAACACCAGCATCAGTGGCACATGGTATTTCACACAGTGCTCCCAATTTAACGACTTTGTCACTATATTTATCGACTTTTCACCTTCCCTAGTTACTAAAAAATAATTTCTACATGAACAGAGAGCCCCGAAGTCAAAAGACTCTATGGGAACCCGTCTCAAGTTAATGTTCAGCTGAGAAGAGCTCTTTCACACAAAAGGATCAATCAGTTATGCTTCAATGATAAAAATTAAGACCCCCCAAAAATTTTAAACAACAGAAACCACCCTTTAATCACTCCCAGCCGTTTTCACCACCCACACTACCCCCAAAAAAGAATCAGGGACCAAACAAAATATCAAACCTGCAAGAGAATAGGACGCCGGTCGGCAGCGCGACGTATGCAAATTAAACGTATCTATGTCACATTTTACGTCATTACGCAATCTAGAGACTTTCAGCTACATTTTAGAGAGCCAATGGCTACTTCTGGTGAGATTTTTTCGGCAACACTGATTTCACATGTATTTAGGACTGATGAGAGCGTCGCTGATGAGTGGCTCCATTCTAACAAGCTTAACACTTGGTCTGAAGCACGTGGTGCAGGTGCATTACTGTTGTTTCCAAATCCACTGTCACTTGTTTAACAGAAAAATGTTTGCTGCATCAGACACATGGTTCTTAATTTTTGTCATAACAGGCAATACAGCAATCATAGTGTCACCTATTAAAAGCCCCTTGGACATTGGTGGATTACTGTTATAATCAGTTTTTCCAGAAGTAGTAAGAGACAACGCTTCTCTGCAGAGGAAACAGTTCTGCTAGTGCTCAAAGGCAAAGTACATGAGGAGATCATCTGCAAGACAACAGTGTACATGCCCTGTGCAGCATGTGGGTGCATATTACTATCTTTATAAGGCCCCATAAAATAACAGGAACATACTGGACGATTCACTTTTGTGGTAGTTTAATATCAATGCACCAACACTGCAGCCAACCACAGCTCATTTGAGGATAATTGGACAGATTGGTGCTCAGATGACTGCAGTAGTATGTACTAGATGATGAACTTGGCTGGGGGAGTAACAAAAAGTCAGTTGTGTCATGCTGTGAGATAGATGTTGTATTTACTTACCTAGTACAGTGATTGTGTTGGGATCTATCGTCACGTTGAAGGTGCTGTTGGGATTATTTACAGCTGCTACTAATGTTTCAGCAACAGCACCATTCTCTGGGAGTTCTGAAGTGGTAGAATTCGTACTGAACAGAATCTCCAAATCTGCATCAACTCCATTTGCTCTAGTTGTTCGTTGCCTACGTCAGGAAACCAAACAAGTATTAATAATAATATTTCCTGAGTGTAGATTAATCCAAACGTGTAATTTGTACATGAAACTATCAACACAGTGAGTCAGTAACCCTGAGTTTAAACAATATTAGTAAAGTAACAAATATGTTTTTACCTGAACTGTTTCACACTGCACTTGTCGAAGTTTTTACCAAATCTTTTCTTGTATATTGTGTTGCACTGCAAAAAAAGAAGACACTTAGATGCTGGGAAGATTTCATACAATTTTCATGAACTAAATTAAGGAATAAATTGATATTCTGGTGGAAATAAATCATCACAACTGGTTTCTACTGTAAAATGTAATTAATGGGCAAAACTGACACAGTTCATAAATAATATATAGAATATGAAAGTGTACTCACCGGCCCTACGAGTTTTTGTTCAAGCTCTTTGAATTTAGGGCTTTCTGGGTTTTTGAGATCGTCAGTAAATGGCTCATTAGGCAAGCCCACTGAGACAGTGTAAATAGGTGGAGGAGCCACAGTTGTTGTCGGTGTTGTTGTCGGTGTTGTTGTTGGAGTTGTTGTCGGTGTTGTTGTCGGAGTTGTTGTCGGTGTTGTTGTGGAGTTGTTGTTGGAGTTGTTGTTGGAGTTGTTGTTGGAGTTGTTGTCGGTGTTGTTGTTGGAGTTGTTGTTGGAGTTGTCGGTGTTGTTGTTGGATTTGTTGTTGTTGGAGTTGTTGTTGGAGTTGTTGTCGGTGTTGTTGTCGGTGTTGTTGTTGTTGTAGGGGCTGGTGTTGTAGTTGTTGTTGGAGTCGGGGTCGTTGTTGTAGTTGTTGTAGGGGCTGGTGTTGTAGTTGTTGTTGGAGTCGGGGTCGTTGTTGTAGTTGTAGTTGTAGGGGCAGGTGTTGTAGTTGTTGTTGGAGTTGGGGTCGTTGTTGTAGTTGTTGTAGGGGCTGGTGTTGTAGTTGTTGTTGGGGTCGTTGTTGTAGTTGTAGGGGCTGGTGTTGTTGTTGGAGTCGGGGTCGTTGTTGTAGTTGTAGTTGTTGGTGTTGTAGTTGTTGTTGGGGTTGGTGTTGTAGTTGTTGTAGTGGTTGGTGTTGTAGTTGTTGTAGGGGTTGGTGTTGTAGTTGTTGTAGGGGTTGGTGTTGTAGTTGTTGTTGTTGGAGTCGGGGTCGTAGTTGTAGTTGTAGGGGCTGGTGTTGTAGTTGTTGTTGGAGTCGGGGTCGTTGTTGTAGTTGTAGTTGTTGGTGTTGTAGTTGTTGTTGGGGTTGGTGTTGTAGTTGTTGTAGTCGTTGGTGTTGTAGTTGTTGTAGTTGTTGTAGTTGTTGTAGGGGCTGGTGTTGTAGTTGTTGTTGTAGTTGTTGTAGGGGTTGGTGTTGTAGTTGTTGTAGGGGCTGGTGTTGTAGTTGTTGTTGGAGTTGGGGTCGTTGTTGTAGTTGTAGGGGCTGGTGTTGTAGTTGTTGTTGGGTGGGGTCTGTTGTTGTGGAGTTGAGGTGTTGTGTTGTTGTAGTGGGGTCGTGTGTAGTTGTTGTTGGGGCTGTTGTGTTGTTGTTGGGGTGGTTGTAGTTGTGTTGGGTGGTTGTTGTGTTGTTGGGTTGGGTTGTTGGTTGTTGTGTGGTGTGGTTGGTTGTAGTTGTTGTTGGGGTTGTGGTTTTTGTGTGTGTGTTGGTGTGTTGTTGTGGGGTGGTGTAGTTGTTGTGGGTGTTTGGTGTGATGTGTTGTTGTAGTGTTGTGGGTGTGGGGGTAGTTGTTGTTGTGGGTGTGTGTTGTGTTGGTGGGTGTTGTTAGTTGTTGGGGGATGTTGTGGGTTTGTTTGGTGGGGTGTTGTTGTGTGTGTTGGTTGTAGTTGTGTGGGGTGGTGGTAGTTGTTGTGGTGTGTTGTAGTTGTTGTGGGGGTTTGTAGTTGTTGTTGTGGTGGGGTGTGTTGGTGGTTGTAGTTGTTGTGGGTGTGGTGGTGTTGTAGGGTGGTGAGTTTGTTGTTGTGTGGATGGGGTTTGTTGTAGTTGTGGTTGTGTGGGGGGTTTGGTGTGTGGGGTTGTTGTAGTTGGGTGTTGTAGTTGTTGTGGTTGTTTTGTGGGGTGTTTTAGTTGTTGTAGGGGGGTGTTGTAGTGTTGTAGGGTGTGTGTAGTGTGTTGGGGTGTGGTGGTAGTTGTTGGGTTGTGTTTTGTGGGGGTGTTGTTTGGGGTGTTGGTGGTGTGTTGTGTTGTGGGTTGTTGGTGTGGTGGGGGTGTTGGTTGTGGGGTGGTGTGTGTGTGTGGGGTGTTGTAGTTGTTTTGGGTGTTGTGGTGTGGGGTGGTTTGTGTGTTGTGGGGGTGTGTGTTGTGGGGGTGTGTTGTGTGTTGTGAGTGTGGGGTTTTTGTGGGTTGTAGTTGTTGTGGGGTGTTTGTTGTAGGTGGGTTGTAGTGTGTTGGTGGTTGTGTGTGTGTATTGGGGTGGTTGTTGTTGTTGTTGTGTGTTTGTGTTGTTGGGGGGTGTGTTGTAGTTGTGAGGTCGTTTAGTGTGTGTGGGTGTTGTTGGTGGTGTTGTTGTGGGGTGTTGTGGGGTGGTGTTTTGGTGGTTGTGTTGTGGGGGTTTGTTGTTTGTAGGGGTGGTGTGTGTTGTGTGGTTTGTGTAGGGGGGTTGTTTTGGTGGGTGTTGTAGTTGTGTGGTGTTGTGTTGTTGTTGGGGTGGTGTGTGTTGTAGTTGGTTGTGTGTAGGGTGGTGTTGTAGTTGTTGTAGGGGTGTGTTGTAGTTGTTGTTGGTGTGTGGTGTTGTGGGTTGTGTTGGTTGTGGGTGGGTTGTAGTTGTAGTGGTGGTGTTGAGTTGTTGTGGGGTTGTGTGTAGTGTGTTGTGGGTGGTGTTGTAGTTGTTGTAGGTTGGGTTGGTTGTTGTATGTGTTGTGGGTTGGTTGTTGTAGTTGTGTTGGGTAGGGTGGGTGGTTGTTGTTGGTGTTGTAGGGTGCTGGTGTTTGTGTTGTGTGTTGGAGTCGGGGTCGTTGTGTAGTTGGGTGTAGTTGTTGTTGGAGTGGGTGTAGTTGTTGTAGTGGGTGGTGTGTAGTTGTTGTTGGGGTTGGTGTTGTAGTTGTTGTGGGTGGTGTTGTGTTGTGTGGTTGGGTTGGGTTGTTGTAGTTGTTGTAGGGGTGGGTGTTGTAGTGTGGTGTTGTTGGGGTTGGTTGTTGTAGTGTTTGTAGGGTGGTGGTTTGTAGTTGTTGGTTGGGGTGTTGTTGTGTTGTAGTTGTTGTGGGGTTGGTGTTGTAGTTGTTGTTGGAGTGGGGTCGTTTTTTTATTTGGGGGGGGTTTGTTTTAGGGGGGGTGGGGTTTTAGTGTTGTAGTGGGTTTGTTTTGTTGTATTTTTGTTGGGTGGGGCGGGGGTTGTTAGGGGCTGGGGTTGAGTTGTGGGGGGTTGGGGGGTGGAGGTTGTGGGGTGGTG
>VCHM03000201.1:0-24500 GCA_006182925.3 Reinhardtius hippoglossoides
GTGAATCACAATGTTTAACTTTCTGTCACAAACGTATTTACAACACTTCCAGAACCCTTTCAAAGTAAAAGCACTCGACGTCCTGAATCCATGTATTTGTTCTAACGGGTTGTTCTTAGAGGATCCGTGGAGCTGGTGTGGATTGTTAGAGTCTCTGAGGAGGACCAGGGTCTTCAGAGACCCACGAGATCCTTTGAGCTCCTCTGATGAGTTCATGAAGGATCTAGATTCTCCTCAGAGGATAAACCTTTGTCAGCTGCTGGAGCCGAACAGAACCAACTGACCCGTAGGAGCAAAGTGCTCCCAGTACCACAGACTATCTGCATCTACTTTACTTCACTTACTGATACGGATGTACTGGGAGTGTTAGCGGAGGATAACCACACAAAATGTAATACTTTGATCCTTTAAGTAGCTTTATCCTATGAAATTAAATATTTATTTGGGGGATAGATAGTTTAAAGATTTACCTTGTTACAGGTTAGGGGTTAGGGGTTAGAAATTAAATTAATAAAATGATATTCTTTTGAGGGAACCAGCTTGAGGATGGAGTAGAGGCAGCACAATGTCTCAGAGTATGTAGGAGGTGTCTTATTGTACAAGTACAATACTACAGTGCCCTTTCATGTAATACTGGTTTATCTCATTTGTAAATCCACCAATAAACCTGCCTAGCCATAAACAAACATTTAATAAAAAAGTATTTTTGATAAATGAAGTACATTAAAGTGAATGCTCATGAAGTTCATGTGTCCTTCAACACCCTGCCACTAGGAGAAGGAAACTCAACATCTAGTGTTAACGTCATAAAGGCTGGAAATGAATTACAGATCTTTATAGACAGTAACACTGAGAGCACATCAGTCAGCAGCTTTAAGCAGCACTCTGTACCTCCACCCAGTTCTATGGCTTTGTGCCCAAATGAAGGTCAAACACAAGCTCTTCAAGTTTTTGTTTCCTTTAAAACTCACACAAAATCAGTATAAAGTTAAAAAACTACATATATAGTGTTGTTATATAGTATAGCTGTTTTAGATTCATGTTTATATATATAAATGTGTACCTGGCTCTGCAGGTCGATGTCTCTCACTCCTCAGCCAGTGAGTCCAGAGCTTTACTGGGATCGACAGTGAAGACTCTCGACAGGTTGGTGACCACTGCTGTAACGTATGATTCTGAAAACACGTTCTGTTATTAAACACTTGATGAACAGATGTGATGAAGATAAAACGTGAAACTGTGAGTTAACTCTGTTAATTAGTCATTTGAAGGCTCTTTGTTCCACAGCTGCTGTTCACATCTGTCTCTGGGGATCCGATCACATGAAACCACGTCTGTCACCAGGTGTGAACTGACAAACTTAGAGTTGTGTGATCAGCAGACGGATGTTAACAGCAGGTGTGAGAGTGGGACAGTAAAACTTTCAGAAAGTTGTGTTCACACTCACCTGCTCACTTTTCTTCCTTCTGCTCATCCAGGTGAAATGGAGTCTGACACCTCCCTGTTCTCATGCTCCTCCTCCCTGTTTAACCAGTTCACTCTTGAAAACAACCAGTTCAAAGTCCAGTTCATACACATGAAGATGAACAGGTTCACGTTCACAGTTCATTTTTTATTGGGATGGTATTTAGTTAATAATTGATGGAGTCGGATCATTGATCCAGATCTTCCCTTTAACACTGAGTCCTGACTCTGGGCGTCTCCTGTTACTGAGCCGTAAAATGTTGACTGGTCATTTTCATGATGTTTAAATGCAGCCTCATAAACTGTGGAATCAAACCAACACTCAGTGACTTCATGTGCTGATCAGGTCCTGATAACTAGTGATGAGTGTTTATTAGTTCCAGTGAGAGCCGAGTGGAGGAGGACACAGAAACTCCAGCTCGGTACAAACCAGCTGCAGCTTCTGCTCTGATCCTGAAGCAGCTGATCACTGAGCAGCTGAGACCAGAGAGAAACACACACACACACTAATAATAATAATAATAATAATAATAATAATAATAATAATAATAATAATAATAATAATAATATTAACAATAATAATAATAATAACCAGGGATAACATCATCTATATTGCACAGCACGAAAACCTGTTTTATTTTTTCAAAAGGAAATATTTATTGAAAATGCAAATGTACATTTATATAATACAAATCCTCTTTAACTTTAAAATATCCAGTGTTTGATATGAACGAACACAGAAAGAAGTTTGGTCCACAGAGAAACATGCATCAGTTTGACTTCTGTGTGTGTGATGTGTCAGTGAAGCCTCTATTCCTGGAATATCACATACCAGTGCTGTGAGGTGCTGGGCAGCGTCTGATATGAGAGGAGCTGGAACAACAGAGAGAAGAACCAGCAGGATTCCTTTTGACTGAAGCTGAAATTAAACCAGTCGAAGAATTAAATGAGATGAACTATAAAAAAATATTACAATTGATGGAGGAAGGAAATCTGAGGAACACTGTGTAGATACAGGATGTTAACCACCAGAGAACCTTAATCAGGTGACTGTAAATGAGTTAGTTTATTAAAATATGTTAATGTGTCTCTATTGGGTTTAAATGTTCAAGAAAAGGATAAATAATTTGTCTAAAATAGGAAACAGACACGAGAAAGTACAGATGATTTGTGTTTGTAACATTTTTCTCTATTCATAAGGCAGAGTTCATATTGTGAGGTTATCTCTCACATATTATCTGGGACC
This sequence comes from Reinhardtius hippoglossoides, assembly GCA_006182925.3. Classification (NCBI taxonomy): domain Eukaryota; kingdom Metazoa; phylum Chordata; class Actinopteri; order Pleuronectiformes; family Pleuronectidae; genus Reinhardtius; species Reinhardtius hippoglossoides. The sequence goes on from VCHM03000201.1 coordinate 2,711, forward strand.
TAATTTAAAGCAGGAAAAGAATTGTTGTAACCTCCCAATAATCAAGCTGTGACACTGCATGAAAAATATAAACCAAAATAAAGTGGTTCACTGACTTGATTCAATTTAATTTGCAGCACAAACAAGGTAAAAAACCTTTTTCAAGTTTTATTGCAGCTACTTTGGCTTAATGTCATCTGACGTATAGATATTGATCATTTCTAAGGTAAATCAAATGATAATCAATTGGAAAGAAATAATAATTTAAAAATAATTCAGAGTAGTCGACGATGTCATTTGAGCTCAAATCTAAATATCACAGGTTGATTATTTGTTTAAAAAGAGAAATATATTATTAAATTGTTTTGTTTTGTCTTGATGAACTCTTGAGCTTAATGGGGATGGGGTTCCTCTCTCATCTTCATTTCATATCCTTGAATATTTGAACAGTTTTAAGTTATCAGCAGAATAATTAGTTTATTAATTAAATCAGTTTATTAGGAATTAATTGGAAAATGAATTGGAGATAGTTTGGATTATGGAATTGTCAAACACCTCCTGGTTCTGCGTCTAAAAATAAACTGTTTCTCTGTTTTATAACATTATGAATTGAGTGATTTATTTATATGAGGAATATTTAAGATGTCTCATTACATCACAGGAGATTATAAATAGTTAATTTTCTAATGTTTTTGATGTTATTATTTGAGTCAATGGGAATAATTGATGGCTGCAGCCCAACACTAGATCCTGGAAATGGATTTAGAGTTTTTGATCAATAGATTGATTGAATTCTGTTTTTATCTTTTCACTCTAAGATGCCAAACTGGGGAGGAGGAGCCAAGTGTGCGGCCTGTGAGAAGTCGGTGTATCATGCAGAGGAGATCCAGTGTAATGGGAGGAGCTTCCATAAAACCTGCTTCATCTGCAGTGAGTTCACCTCCTCTTCCTCGTCTGTCTGGTGTCATGGTGGATCAGCAGAAACAAACAGCTTCTTCCAGCCTTTTTCATTTCCTCCTCTTTCAATTGTTGCATTTTCTTTTCCCCGTTTCTTATTTGAGTTCTTGTCAGAGTTTTCATTTCTTTCTTGCCTCCTTCATCTTTTTCATTCTCCGTCCATCTATCCCCTCTTTCTTGCAACTTTCCAATCTGTTGTGCTTCTTTCTCCTCTTTTGTCTTAATTTCTTCTTTTCCTTTCTCTCTTTCTTCTCTTCAGTAACTCCTCTTCCTCTTCATCGTTCTGTTCTCTCAGCGGTTATTCACATTCACTCCATGAAAAGCCTCTTTTCTCACCTTCCAGTCGTTTTACAGTAAAAACTGGTCTGAGTTTCTCCTCCTCTTCCTCTGTGGCCTGAATTTCAGTTGTGTTGTTGTTGTGTTACAGTCAAAGCGTGTTAGGCCACAATCAGCCTCTCTTCGGTCTGATCCGAGGCCTCGGACAGCGGCCATGTTGTTTAGGTTTTCTGTTCCCTGCCGTCTGTCATGAGCTGGAGCTCTGAGGCCTCATCCATCTGCCGAGAGTTCATCTGTTCTCCAACACTCTCCTCTCGTCCCACAAATAGAAACATGTGAACACGTGTAAATGCCACCGTTGACTGATAAACCCAGCGAGGTGCAGGAGCTTTATTTAAACCCCATCGCTCCTCCATGACAGAGTCTGAACGGTAACAGGTTCACGTGTGTGTGGTTTGGTTTGTTGTGTCTGTTTCGCACAGTGAGCTGCAGAAAAGGGCTGGACAGCACCACGATGGCAGCGCACGAGTCCGAGATCTACTGCAAGTCCTGCTACGGCAAGAAATATGGGCCCAAAGGCTACGGATACGGGCAGGGAGCCGGAGCTCTGAGCTCGGATCCTCCCGGACAGAACGTGGACCCGCGGCCTCACGAGTAACAACAACTATATTAATGCAGATCACACGTGTGCATTTCAACACGCTCAGAGGCTCTTTACATGACACAATACACACGTCACAAAAACACGGAACAAACAAATAAGACGCACCAAGGGTCAGTTCATCCAAATCACCAAGGAACAAGGCATATTGTTATTGAGGCTTTGAGAAATCCATCTGGGAAATGTCCGTCCAAGGTTCTTTGGTGATTTGAGTGAACTTGAGAAAGTTTTAATTATCTCTTGTTTGTTTTATTTAGATCTAAACCCAAACCCACCACAACATGAGTGATACCTGGACCCAACACACACACACACACACACACACACACACACACACACACACACACACACACACACACAACTGAAAAATGTACACAACATTATCATTTCTTTACATTTTTAAGTTATAAATTTGACGTAACATGGCTGATGTTTGAAGACAGACTCTGCAGAGGTTTATTTCCTTCTGTTCAATCCAAACATCAATCAACAAATTATTAACGTGTCAAACTCTGCATAAAACTTTATCTGAAAACAAGAAATTACAGAGAATGTTCATATTTCCTTTTAAATGGAGGTTATTATCAGGTCTGTACATTTAAACGACTCAATCAAGACTGAGGTAATTCATTCATTTCAGATTTTCTTCACAACCTGTGTCGTCATAATCTAACTTGTGACGTCCGTTTGAGACTCACGCATTTCTCGGTAGATGCAGAGGGCGAGTCGGGCCGGTGGAGCAGCGCCCCCTCAGGACACACGCACCCTCGGTCAGCCTGAAACCCGGTCGGGCGGAGTCGAAGTCGTGTTGGGGCAGGACTGAAGTGCACGCCGGCAGACAGGCCTGATACCGCGATGTCGGGACACGCAAGGCTGCGGAGAGAGACACGCAAACATGTCGTGCCGCATCACATCACAGACCCAAGGTGTGCTGCTCGGATGAATCCATCACGCTCCAGGTAAACGTCAGAGGGTCGAGAATCTTTATTACACGACTTTGGCCTGATTGTGCGCGTTTTAAAATACAATAAACACGTGATTACAGAGGGATTTTTCACATGTTACAGTCGGAGAAGCACAAGTGTAAAATCAATCATTTATTTTTGCTTCTAATTCGTCAAACACTTGTTTTACCAGCGACAGGTCAGAGAGCGACGATGGCAGGAAATGGTTGAGATTTAATTACGATTCATTTATCGTATTTTATTATTTAATGATTGTTTTATATCATATTTAGGTAAAGAATTGTTCTATTTTCACCCTGTAAGAATATAGAACCTGAGCTGCACCTTCACTGTGTTTCAGACAGAACCTGAGTTTAGTTTGTGATCAAGCTGAGAAACTATTGATTACAACAAGACTGCTTCATATATAATATTTAGAATATGTAGAATTTGATTACGAGCAACCATAAGTATAAAGTATATCCCATAAATATGTTTGGTGGAATTTGAACGGATCATTTGGACGACGTGTCCTTCACACTTTGTGTCTTGTCTGTGTCACCATGACAACAGCCTCGTGCACAGCTCCATGCAGAGATGATGGTCTCACTCTGGTGCAGAGGAAGTGGACTGGACCTCACAGCTTCAACATCTGCTGGACAGATGTTAGAGCAGCGTGTTCATGAACATGGCGTCACAGTCACATGTTACACTGACACACGTGTGTTGATGATCATAACAAAGTCACATGATGACCTCTCCGTACAGTGAGAACTTGAGCCTGTCAGGAACCGACTCTGTCAAACATTTCTTATCCTGAAGTCACAAAGAACTGAGACGGGCTTGGAAATAAACTCAGTGAAATCATCATGTTGAGACAAGTGTCTCCACAAAATAACACAACCTGTTCAACACAACAGGCCCAAAATGTCCACTGTCTTCAGGACATCATCTCTCAGACACTTCCTGTCCCTTGTCTCTGCTGTGAACCTCCCATCATCAGTTATTTCCCAGCATGCTGCTGTTCCCAGAGGCCTGCTACAGTCTCCCCCTTGTGGTTGTTCTGAGTTGGTGGTCGAGAACATACAAACAGATTTACATCATTGTTTTAGAAATTATTTTTGCAACAATTCACGAACTGGACAGACGAAGAATCTTCATCTACGTTTATATAAAACGTCCTTGGGTCAGTTTTCTATTAAATATGGTAAAATATTGATGAAAGTTTCCTCAGAGACTTAAAGATGCTCTGCTCTTCATCGACTCTTCTTCATTCTGTAAATATGACATTCACTTTTCTTCTGGTTGTTTCCATTATGTCAAACTGGTGATTTTGTTCATGTACCTGCAGCAAGGAGGTGATGTTTCCACCTGTTTGTTTGCAAGAGGAAAGAAAACCAGAGTCATGATTCCAGTGAAGTCGGTGGAAGGATGTTTATTGAGCATTAAAGCAGAGACAAGTAGAAACAACACAACTTTTCTCTCGGAGATGTTTTTCTTCTCGTTACATCTGGTTTGTCACAGAGGAAATGATCCATGTGTTTGACTCATAGACTGAATATAAAGGCTTTGACCGGGATGTCTGCTGTTATACTACAGCGCCACCTGTGGGTCAAAAAGTAGAAAAGCAACCACTGCTCTGCACCTGATGCAGAAATGAAAACGTCCCATTTTTGAATCCAGAGTTTTGATCTTTTGTGTCAAAGACAAAACTCAGATTTTGAACTCAAAGTGATTTAAATGTGTTTAACTTTGTGTGGAACTAAATCAATTGTGACGTGAATCCAGGAACTTTAAGATCATAAACAGATACACAGAATGTGGTTATACACACATGGAGACATACTGAGGGACACAGGTGGAAAATAATAAAGGCAAAGTTAAATACACTATATGTGACTCTTTACAGAGGGTTTATATATTCTGTTGGTGTTGTGTCATTTCAATAAACACATTCTTCATGTGAATAAACACAATCGCCTCAAGAGGACGAGCGGTAAAGATCGTGAACGGAGGGAAGAGGTCGAAACAAAGATGCTGCAAATTCCTCAAAACAGATTCAGAAAAGTGTTGATCTGCAGTCATGTCGTCGTGAACAGAAACAATCTGCTGAGTGTGTTTGTGTTCAGAATATGTGAGTGAATAAAAGAGTGGAGAGGTGGAGGAGCGTGAGTGTGTCTGCAGACACTGAGTCAAAGGACAGAGCAGCAGCAGATCCATGATGATGCTGTGTCACATCCACAGGAACACACAGGGAGGATGGTGGACTGGACACTGGGTGACAGCTGATCTCAGAGCAGCTCACCTCCTCTGATTCCTCTGGAGCTCTGTCTCCACTCTGCCTCCCAGCAACAAGGCCCAGTCAGAGCCGCTCTACACACAAGCTGCTGCTGCTTCAGCCTCTGGATCCTCAGGACACAGCTCAGCCTCCGTCCACACACACTGTCCTCTTCACACTCAGCTTCACAAAGATCCCTCCCCATCTGTTGAGAGAAGAAGACATCAGTGTTCCAGAGACTCACTTCATCAGCTGTGAGTCAGTGATGCAGCACATCCAGTAGAAAGAGCAGCAGGGACTTCAGTCCTGTTCAGAGGTGGAGCAGCTTCCTCTCTGCTTCATGTTCACGTGTTGGAATGAACACGCTAAGAGCTAAGTGTGTTTCCTCTGCATGTCAAAGTGCAGAGTGGACACCTGAGAGGTGGATTTACTGCTGTTACAGGTGAAGCCATGTTTCACTGTGTGAGCACGTGCACATAAAAGGGGCGGGGTTTACTGCGTATGACCAATCACAGACATGGACAGTTTGACTGACAGCAGAGCCTCATATTTCACAACGAGGATCAAACTGTTCTATAATAAAAATCAGAGGAGAACAAACACATGATCCAGAATAAAAGAAACTCAGTTACAGCTGCTAAATGCAGGAAGAACAGCTGGTAAAACATCTGGGATTGTGTCAATGTGTAAGTTACAGCGCCCCCTGGTGGCATTTGGTAAAATATATTGCGTGACCACGATATAATAACGTGTGTGAACGAGATAAATAACTCGGGGCCACGAGATCTGAATCGGTTGTTTACTAACAAGACGAGTGGAAGAGAAGAAGCTTCTTGATGAGAAACGTTTGAATCCCAGGATGTGACACACACTGACTGAGGACACACAATGTCTCACTGTCTCTGAGGACACACACTGTCTCTGAGGACACTCACTGTCTCACTGCTCCTTGAGGACAACTGTCTCACTGACTCTGAGGACACCACTGTCTCACTGTCTCTGAGGACACACACTGCTGCAACACTGTCTCTGAGGACACACACTGTCTCACTGTCTCTGAGGACACACACTGTCTCACTGAGTGCATCTGGTGTTCTGGTGACAGGATGAGTCTGGAGAGATTGAGATGTTCTGGGTGAGTTAGAGATCAACTGAACCAACCAGACGTTGATTTAAACTTCCCTTATCCGTCCCTTGAAGGAGAGTGTGCACCACACAACAGTGGAGAGTCACTGTGGTCAGTGGGCGGAGCTTTTATACGGGTTGATCTCCAACTTAACCTGGAGCAGGTTAGCCGTTCATCAGAAGTTACCATGGTGATTTACCTCGTTAAGAAGTGGACGAGCTTCGTAGGACTGAAAAAACTAAACCTGAAGTTAACCTGATAACCACAAATCCTGCTTGGTAGCACAGACCCTGGATCTGTGATACTGACTGTGTTTAGTAAAATACTGATGAAAGCAGCGTGGACTGACTCCAACCATCTACTGACCTCAGAGTCTCCAGTCGACAGGTTGAACTCTGCTTTAGATCAAGCAGCTCCTTCACTCCTGAGCCTGCAGGTTGTTTCTAGCTCAGATCCAGTTCTCTCAGATGAGAGGGGTTTGACCTCAGAGCTGAAGCCAGAGAAGAACAGCTGATCTCTGACAGTCTGCAGCTCCTCAACCTGAATAAAGGATAAAACTTAACTGTAAATTAAACTGAGTTCATGTGTGAAAATAATAAACAATATTCATGTCACACAGACTCATAACATGGAAGATAAATATGAAATCAGACATGTTGGACTAAAACGAGTCCTGATTCAGTAAAAATATATTATTTGGACCCGGTCTCTGTCCTGAAGATCAGTTTAGGAAATCCAGAACTAAACTCAGTGTTTTAACAAGTAGCTGAATATTTAAAATGTCACAGATTAATTAATGAATGGATTCAAGTTATGTATGAAGAGGAATTATGTTAAATTAGAATTAAATGAGATCAATTGGGTATAAATGCTGTATTATAGATATGAGATCTACAAAAGTCAGTCAGTGAACTGACCTCAGAGTCTCCAGTCGACAGGTTGGACTCTGTAGAAAACCACACAGCTCCTTCACTCCTGAGTATTGCAGGTCGTTGTTACTCAGATCCAGGTCTCTCAGATGAGAGGGGTTTGACCTCAGAGCTGAAGCCAGAGAAGAACAGCTGATCTCTGACAGACTGCAGTCCTCCAACCTGGATACATAATAACAATAATAAACTTTATTGATATAGTACTTTTTAAAAACAGAGTTTACAAAGTGCTTTGACAGCAAAGCAAGAAGAGTAAATAAAAACTTGAACCCATAAAATCAGTAAAATGACAATAGAGATAAATGAACAAGTAAATAAAAGGTGAAAATGATAAAAACAGTAAAAACACAACATCACATGAAAGCAAGTCTATAAAAATGAGTTTTAAGAAGTGATTTAAAAGAAGTCACTGACTCTGCCTTATCTCCTCAGGGGGCCGTTCCAAAGCCGAGGGGCCCTGATGGTAAAAGCACGGTCACAGTTGAGTTTTCAACCTGGACTTTGGAACAGCAGGATCCACCTGAGGATCTAAGGCTGCGTGCAGGAACATACGGGCTCAATAATTCTGTGATGTAGTTTGGGGCCAGATGCTTTAAAAGTGATCAGTAAAATCTTAAAATCAATTCTAAAACAGACAGGGAACCAATGGAGAGAAGAGAGGATCAGGGAGATGTGATGTTGTTGTTTAATACCAGTGAGAAGCTGCTGCATTCTGAACTGGTTGGAAACTAATTGTTGTTTTGTTTACCCTAAAATGACACATTTATATTTAAGTACATTATATTTACATACTTTATATTTACATCAGGAGCGGGTCCTCTCTACAGAGGCAACCATGTTTTTTACAGTAGCCCAGACTGGACAAACTAAACCTTTTGAGTTTCTATGACAACTGAAGCTTCCACGGGTTCTCTTTCATGTTTGGAAGGGGAGGGTGAGTCGAGGGGTGTTCAGCTGCAACATGACATTTCACCACTAGATGTCACTAAATTCTACACACTGAACCTTTAACAATAAAACATGATGTCTGACCTCAGAGTCTCCAGTCGACAGATTGGACTCTGTAGAAAACCACACAGCTCCTTCACTCCTGAGTCCTGCAGGTCGTTGTACCTCAGATCCAGTTCACGGAGATGAGAGGGGTTTGACCTCAGAGCTGAAGCCAGAGAAGAACAGCTGATCTCTGACAGACTGCAGCTCTTCAACCTGGATAAAGAATAAAACTTAACTGTAAATTAAACTGAGATAATGTGTGACAATGACATACAAATATTCATGTCAGCACAGACTCATAACATGGAAGATAAATATGAAATCAGACATGTTGGACTAAAAACGAGTCCTGATTCAGTAAAAATATATAATTTGGACCCGGTCTCTGTCCTGCAGATCAGTTTAGGAAATACAGAACTAAACTCAGATGTGTTTTAACAAGTAGCTGAATATTTAAAATGTCAAAGATTATTTAATGAATGGACTCAAGTTATGTATTTAGAGGAATTATGTTAAATTAGAATTAAATGAGATCAATTAGGTATAAATGCTGTATTATAGATATGAGATCTACAAAAGTCAGTCAGTGAACTGACCTCAGAGTCTCCAGTCGACAGGTTGGACTCTGTAGAAAACCACACAGCTCCTTCACTCCTGAGTCCTGCAGGTCGTTGTAGCTCAGATCCAGTTCTCTCAGATGAGAGGGGTTTGACCTCAGAGCTGAAGCCAGAGAAGAACAGCTGATCTCTGAAAGACTGCACATCCACAACCTGAATAAAGTATAACAATAATAAACTTTATTGATATAGTACTTTTTTTAAAAAGAGTTTACAAAGTGCTTTGACAGCAAAGCAAGAAATGTAAATACAAACTTGAACCCATAAAAGCAGTAAAATGACAATAGAGATAAATGAACAAGTAAATAAAAGGTGAAAATGATAAAAACACAGTAAAAACACAACATCACATAAAAGCAAGTCTATAAAAATGGGTTTTAAGATGTGATTCAAAAGAAGTCACTGACTCTGCCTTATCTCCTCAGGGGGCCGTTCCAAAGCCGAGGGGCCCTGATGGTAAAAGCACGGTCACGGTTTAGTTTTCAACCTGGACTTTGGAACAGCAGGATCCACCTGAGGATCTAAGGCTGCGTGCAGGAACATACGGGCTCAATAATTCTGTGATGTTGTTTGGGGCCAGATGCTTTAAAAGTGATCATTAAAATCTTAAAATCAAATCTAAAACGGACAGGGAGCCGATGGAGAGAAGCGAGGATCAGGGAGATGTGATGTTGCCGTTTAATACCAGTGAGAAGCTGCTGCGTTCTGAACTGGTTGGAGGCAGGAGAGTGACTTTTGGCTTATTCCAGAGAGGAGGGAGTTACAGTCGTCCAGTCTAGAGAAGACTAGTATAAAGTATAAAGGATTAAACTTCACTGTAAATTAAACTGAGTCCATGTGTGAAAATAAAGGACTTTGACTAAACATCACTGTCTCTGTTTTCAGACCTGCATTGAAGTCTGAGTCAAGTTGTTCTGGACATTTTCTGGAACTTTTCCTTTCAGCCTCCTTATAAAGTTCCTGGGTGAGTCCATGTAAGAATAGAGCAGGTGAATGTCCAGAGGATTCACAGAGAGCGAGTGGACGTGTTGATGACACAAACATGTGACGGATGTGAAACTGGAAGAACACAAATATCTCAGGATGAAGAAGAGGAGCCAAACACGTAGAAGACGAAGACTTCAACTTGGAAACACTTTGACCTTCAAGCTCCAGTGTAGGGCTGGGCGATACAACGATATCGATAATTATCGCGATATAACTTTTCCTCGATAGAAATTTAAGATACGTCGATAGAATTCATCCCGTCCATGTTTTGACAGACAACACGAACCAATCATGTGTCTGGAATAGAGTCTTACCCACATCAGGTTAGGTTGACGCACACAGCACAGAGCGGAGGAGCAGCTGCAGCAGCACATGTGTTAATGTTTGGGCTCCTGCAGTGAGGAGGACGACTCTGCATCGATGCAGTGACACACCATAATCATGTGTTCAGCTACGTTCATAGTTTCAGTGGGTTTCCACCGCTGAATAATTATAACACCGCTGCGTCAGGACCAGGACAGACGTTCATTAAAAGTCTGATCGTCCTGTGTCAGATTCTCTGTGGGAGCTTCCTCCTCACTCCTGACCTGCGGTCACTTTACACTTTAACAATAAACATCAGCACTGATCGTCATCAGGACACGTAGAGGACTGACGTTCACTTTGTGTTAGTTTTATTCTCTAGAGCAGTGGTCGCCAACCCGTCGATCGCGATCTACCGGTCGATCTCGATCTACCGGTCGATCTCGCGGTCTTCACTGTCGATCCCCGAACTCTCTGGACTGACTGGCTGCGGTTGGGCCGCAGATCAGCTGTGTATCGGTTGTCAGTTGTTCAAACGGCAGAGTGTCCGCTACTTGCGGTGGAGCTGCTGTTTTATCTCCTGTATAGCCTTCGAAACATGTCGTTTTATGTACCAAACTAAACACCAGGACTCTACGGTATGAAGACGTGCATCTTCCGGTCTGTCAATAACAATCAAAGCCTCGTTAGATCAAATTAATGGATTCAGAAAGTGAAACGCTGGAGTGCTTTTACTTTGAAACGGGTTCGGGAAGTGTTGTAAATACGTTTGTGTCATAGATAGATAAACTTTGTGTTTCACAGAAGAATAAACAGAGAAAATTATGTTTCACCTGAGTTTTAATGTTTATATGTTGAAATTATGTCACAAACATAAATGGTTGCAACACTTTTTGTCGGCGTTTAAAAAATAAAAGCACTCCTGCGTTTCTGTTTAATAAGTGTTTTTTATAGTGAATTATTTGCAAGATCGGAAGACGCACGACTTCATACTGTATAGTAATTGTATTTATTTGAGTACAAGGGACTAATTTCATACAAGGATATAGTCATATTTATGGCCATATTCAAGGCAAAGCCTATGTAAAAACATTGTGCTGCAGTAGCAACTCCTCTGCAGAACATATTGTTGAACTGAAGCTAAATATTGTGCACTGAAGAGATAGTCTAAATATGAATTGATATTAATGTAAGTATTGTGTATTGAATAGATAAAGTTGCACAACTGCACTTCATTGTGTTTAGTTATGCTCATACATTGAGCCTTGGAGACGGACAGAGACGAGCAGACAGACACTCACACACATTCACACATGCTCCCGCAGACAGAAGTTCCTCCTGCAGATTACGAGGTAACGCAGTGTTTGAACCTCTTTGTTGCAGAAGAAGCGACACCCCGTTTATCCAGGAACATAAATATGAATTCAGCAGGTTTTTATAAAGATCAGTTCTAAGTGTGAGTGATTAGAAAACATCAGAGGAGCAGAGTCACTTGTTGACCAGTGGCGTAATGCGCCTCATAATAACAATAAAATTAGTTAATGAATTAATATATTACATTATATACACATTTTCACCATAGTGGTTTGTATGAAACGTTATAAGTAAAGTGCAGTGGCACAGGATGATTGTACGAGCAAGTAAAAATCAGTTTTTAATGTTTGCACATAAGAAAAACAATGTACATAAACACAAATGTGCAAAAAAGTTATTTTCTGGTTATTTTAATTATATCGTGATATATAGCGATATCGACTGATGTGAAAAATATATCATGATAAGATTTTTTTCCATATCGCCCAGCCCTACTCAAGTGTGTAAGATTCAGGTGAAAGGATCTATAGTTAGAAACTGAATATAAAATAATAGATGTTTTTACTAGTTTCATCTAAATTGTACAAATTTTAGTTTTCTTGACTTTACAATGAGACATTTATGTTTAAATATTTTATATTTAACTACATTATATTTACATACTTTATATTTACATACATTATATTTACATCAGGAGCAGGTCCTCTCTTCAGAGGCAGCCATGTTTTTTACAGTAGCCCAGACTGGACAAACTAAACCTTTTGATTTTCTATGAAAACTGAAGCTCCCACAGGTTCTCTTTCGTGTTTGGAGGGGGGGGGGGGGTGTGTTCAGCTGAAACATGACACTTCACCACTAGATGTCACTAAATTCTACACACTGAACCTTTAACAATAAAACATGCCTGACCTCAGAGTCTCAAGTCGACAGGTTGGACTCTGTAGAAAACCACACAGCTGCTTCACTCCTGAGTCCTGCAGGTCGTTTCTAGTCAGATCCAGTTCTCTCAGATGAGAGGGGTTTGACCTCAGAGCTGAAGCCAGAGAAGAACAGCTGATCTCTGACAGTCTGCAGTCCTCCAACCTGGATAAAGGATAAAACTTAACTGTAAATTAAACTGAGTTCATGTGTGAAAATAACAGACAAATATGAAATCAGACATGTTGGACTAAAAACGAGTCCTGATTCAGTAAAGATATATTATTTGGACCCGGTCTCTGTCCTGCAGAACAGTTTAGGAAATCCAGAACTAAACTCAGATGTGTTTTAACAAGTAGCTGAATATTTCAAATGTCACAGATTAATTAAAGACTGGATTCAAGTTATGTATGAAGAGGAATTATGTTAAATTAGAATTTAATGAGATCAACTGGGTATAAATGCTGTTTATAGATATTAGATCTAGAAAAGTCAGTCAGTGAACTGACCTCAGAGTCTCCAGTCGACAGGTTGGACTCTGTAGGAAACCACACAGCTCCTTCACTCCTGAGTCCTGCAGGTCGTTGTCACTCAGATCCAGTTCTCTCAGATGAGAGGGGTTTGACCTCAGAGCTGAAGCCAGAGAAGAACAGCTGATCTCTGACAGACTGCAGCTCTTCAACCTGGATAAAGGATAAAACTTAACTGTAAACTAAACTGAGCTCATGTGTGAAAATAACTGTTGGGACATGGTTATTTGTGTACGACACTTCGGGCCTACATGGGTAGTCAAAAACCTGAAGCCGCATGTCCTTTGTTCCGGAGAAAACCAGAGCAAGGAACTCAGTCTCCCAGGGCCCTCAACGTCACACAGAGGTGTGAAACCCCCCCCCCCCCCCCCCCCCCCCCCCCCCCAGGGACACAGGTTTCAACTCCTATTGGTCACTCTTGGCCCCATGACCTGTGAGGTCACCGGGCCAATATAAGGCCTGTTCCCACTTTCTTCTATCTCTTTCTACAATCCTCCCGAGGGGATGTAAAGGTCACCTAAGTTCACCCCATGTACAGGAAATATGTTAGGGAGGACAGTTTAAGCTGCGCCTTCCTACCTACATGTTGTATATATTCTGTACAGAGTCAAACTGTCAGAGGCCTTAAAGTAAGGATAAGGGAAGGGATCTCTGTATATGTATTTGTTTATTGAATGTGTTATTGTTTATGTAATGGTCTCTTTAACGTTGGAAGGTGATAAATGAGGGGAAGTGACGTCCCGGCGGGGGGTCGTTTTGGGTATGCGGGCCGGCAGAGGACCAGCCATGTTCAAATCAACTGCGGTTCTGAAGACCTACATGGGACTACTTCCCGAAGAAACGGGATTATTTGCCTGGGTGACTTTCAAGGATTACCGCGAGGATTGAACTGTTTTTCTGTGCACTCAGAGGCGGTAAGGACGGCGTGAACTATTTTTGGTATTGTTTGCGGCATCTCACCACGCCACAGCTGCATACAGTTTTGCTTTGGGACGTTGTTGGGGACTGTATGAACCTGGGGTTGGGGAAATATTGATGTACGGGATTGATGTAAATTGTATGCGTATGTTCACGTTTTCGTCTTTGTTTGCGGGCACACGTCCAGGGGGTACGTGTGTATGATTGTGTTTGGTGTCAATAAAGACAATTATATCACCGTATCTGGGTGTATTTCGTTTATATATATATTAGTTCATATGTGGTGCGGGCCGATGACAAGGTTATCGGTCTTGTAGAATAGTATTCGTTTAATGTAAATTGGTCAGGCGGCGGCGGCCGTACACAGCGGGACAGGTCCGCCCGTGCTCCTTTTAAAATAGCGTTGTAATTTTCCCTTCTTCTTAAACGAGGCGAATTGTTACAGGGAGAAGGCTGTCCAGCCTCTTTCCATCCACCTCTTCAAGAGGAGCACACAGCTCTTTCCCTGCAACTTCATGGAGGAGAGTTGCAGCTTCCAGCTCATCTCACCAAGGAAACCTCCTCGCAAGCTCTACCAACCTCCTAGCAGCGACGCGATGTCCTGCAGGAGAATTTCAACCAGCAACTGAGCTGCACAGCGCAACAGAACTACGAAGGCAGTAGCCACACAACCAGCAAGACGATTTCACCGAACTGCGAACTGCTCAGCAACCTCTTTTCCCTTTCCAAGGACGGGTAACACAACTGGGCTTAATAATTATACTAGGCTAAGCAAGACTGTTTATTCGATTCTGTGTGATGTTATAAGTTTGATTTGTGTTGTGATATTTTGGTTATAAGTTATTCGAAAGTAATGTTAGTTTGTTATGCTCTTCACAGTCTTTTGTTGCATCCACTCTTTCTCTAACTTGGAATCAACATACACAGACACACGCATGTCTCTTCACCTAATTAGCTCTGACCCCCGCTACAGGTCGTAAACATTCCAATGGGGGGGGTTATCATTTTGGCCAGCCGCCATTTTGAAAGCATGCTGACTCACACAGACACACACACATGCATATTCACATACCTATCTTTGTTTAGTAAGTACACCGTTAGTAATTTGTTTTTATACTTTATTATCTTCATAATAAATTAATTTCTTTCACAAATGCTTTTTTATTAATGTTGCATAAGTGAATTTTGCCAACCTCTACACTGTCAAGAACTCCATATCTTTCAACTTAGCTAACTATCTATATGATAATTTTGGTTATAGTTATTCATTTAATTGTTAATCAGAGTTCCAAATTTGTAGTTAGTACTTTTATGAGACTTAATCAATAAATTGGCTATCTTTTCCCTTCCTTTGAAGGCTGGTGCCCCGAGGTAACTTTAATCAATTAAAGTTATAATTTAATATTTTAAATATTAATATTCAATATTTTATTTTGATAACCAAATTTATTGAATGCCGATATTATGGCATCACGTTTGATGCATTATTGCACAACATAACATACAATTATTCATGTCAGCACAGACTCATAACATGGAAGATAAATATGAAATCAGACATGTTGTACTAAAAACGAGTCCTGATTCAGTAAAAATATATTATTTGGACCCGGTCTCTGTCCGGCAGATCAGTTTAGGAAATCCAGAACTAAACTCTGATGTGTTATAACAAGTAGCTGAATATTTAAAATGACACAGATTAATTAATGAATGGATTCAAGTTATGTATTAAGAGGAATTATGTTAAATTAGAATTAAATGAGATCAATTGGGTATAAATGCTGTATTATAGATATGAGATCTACAAAAGTCAGTCAGTGAACTGACCTCAGAGTCTCCAGTCGACAGGTTGGACTCTGTAGAAAACCACACAGCTCCTTCACTCCTGAGTCCTGCAGGTCGTTGTTTCCTCTCAGATCTAGTTCTCTCAGATGAGAGGGGTTTGACCTCAGAGCTGAAGCCAGAGAAGAACAGCTGATCTCTGACAGACTGCAGCTCTTCAACCTGGATAAAGAAATATGAATATTTGAATGTGTCCTCCTGTTGTTGTGGATCGTCATCATGTCAACACAGACTCTCAACATGCTGCTGACCTCAGTCCAGTCTGTGCCTTGAAGATAAATATCAGATCAGACATGTTGGACCATTGTTTCATTCATCACCTTCTTCTCTGTGTGTTGGTCACTGAGCAGGTTTATGTAATTAAACACTGTTTAAAGTAGGGATGGCTCCTGACAGTCACTTCCTGTTTGTTTCTATACTTATCAACTGTCTAACGTGTTTCAATAAGAATGTGTCTTATTTTGAAAACCTGAGGAGGACGAGTGCTCGGCCTCAGTCCACATGTTATTTACTGACACTTTCTTAGTGATCAGGAGCAGGTGAGTGCAGGTGAATGGAGTTGATGAGGTGGACGTGACTGACAGGCTGGGTGAGTGACAGATGACTGAGGGACAGTGAGCAGAGCAGAACTGAGACAATTTAAATAAATAATGACCGAATAAGAAAGAAAGTTAGAATAGTGAAGAAGGATTTAAGGACCTCAGAGTCTCCAGTCGACAGTTTGGACTCTCCAGTCCAGAACACAGCAGCTTCACTTCTGAATCCAGCAGCCTGTTTACACTCAGATCTAGTTCTCTCAGATGTGAGGGGTCTGACTTCAGAGCTGAGGCCACGACTTCCCAGTGAGTCTCTGAGAGTTCACAACCACCGAGTCTGTAATTAAAGAAAATATCTGTTAGAATACAATCAGAAAACACAACATTCATACAAAACGTGATCATGTGACCCTCACCCTGGTAAATCCCCTCTTTGTCTCATGAACATGTTAAAAACTCCTCAAGAGAATCCTTTCAGATTTGGTACAAGCGTTCATTTAGACTAACAGAGGAACTCATTAGATTCAGGTGGTCAAAGGTCAAAGGTCGAGGTCACACAACATGTTTCTGGCCTCTTGAACATGATGTCTCAAGTCTGTCTTTAGGGGATTTCTTCAGATTTTGACCAGTTGGACTCAAAGATAAACTGATTAGATTTCAGTGGTCAAAGGTCAAAGGTTACAGTGACCTCATATTATTGTGAATGCAACATGTCAGGAACCTGGAGGGACTGACACTGCACTGGTTGGCGGTGGCGTACAAACGCAGGGTGGTAATTCTAGTTTGACAAGAAAGAAGAATAAACGATATTTCCAGTTCTGCTTCTTCAGTTTAAAGGAACAGTCAGTGATTCTCATCCTAAACACAGAGAAGCTGTGATTTATCTGATTAATCACCGTTTCTAAATGCCTGAAAAATCCCCTTTATCTCTGTATATTGTTGTGGGAACAGAAAGATAAATGACAGAAGTCGGATATATACATTTAACATTAGTTTTGTTATTGATGACAAGTCCAAATGATAGTTAGTTAGATTGAAAAATACAATAAAATCTAACTAAAACATACCACACCATAATTAAATGTGTCTGTCTCAGAATCAGAATAAGAATCAGAAGTGTTTATTGCCAAGTAGATTTATACCTACCTAAAATAATTAACACCTTAATTCCACAAATTAATCATCCGGCATTAACGCATTAATTTTGACAGCCCTTATATATATATATATATATAAATAAATATGCGGCAAACTCCAGCACAGTGATCACATCTGATCTAGTTGCTCTTATATGTAAATGAGAATGTATAAATACAAACCAAGTGTATACATATATTTACGTATACAAACGTATAACACACACACACACACACACACACACACACACACACACACACACACACACACACACACACACACACACACACACACACACACACACACACACACACACACACACACACACACACACACACACACACACACACACACACACACACACACACACACACACACACACACACACACACACAGACACAACAGTGTTGACCACTGCAACACCATGCTGCCCAAAACAATGAGAACCATTTAACACTGAGTGTATTTGAAGAACGACTCATCTCCACTGATTGAACATGTTATTGATCGTGTCTGGACTCACCGAGCCTTCCTGCAGTTCCTCACAGCTGGGATCAGTCTCCGTCGACCCTGGTATGATGTGTTGAACTTCTCCAGGTCCAACTCATCCAGAACCTCCTCTGACATCTGCAGCATGTAGGCCAGAGCTGAGCAGTGGATCTCAGAGAGTTCCTCCTTTGATTTGTCCTGTGACGTCAGGAACTGTTGCATCTGCTGATGAACTGAGTGGTCGTTCATCTCAGTCAGACAGTGGAAGATGTTGATGCTTCTGTCAGGAGAAATGTATTCACTCTTCATCTTCTTCAGGTTGTTGGTGATTCTCTGGATGATCTCTGTATTGTTCTCTGTCCGACCCAGCAGGCCTCCTAAGACTCTCTGGTTGGACTTCGGACTGATGCCGTGAAGGAAGCGAACAAACAGGTCCAGATGACCATTTGTACTGGTGAGGGATTTCTCCATGGTTCTCTTCAGGAGGTCATCCAGGGAGAAGGTACTGTCTGTGTTCCCATATGTTCCCAAGAAGTTGTTGAGTTCTTCTGTGTTCCTCTTGGTGTAACAGTGGAACATGTAGACTGCAGCCAGAAACTCCTGAACGCTCAGATGAACAAAGCAGTAGACTGATTTCTGGAAGATCACACACTCTCTTCTGAAGATCTCAGTACAAACTCCTGAGTACACTGAGGCCTCTGGGACATTAAGACCACACCGCTCCAGGTCTTCTTGGTAGAACATGATGTTTCCTTCCTCCAGATGTTTAAATGCCAGCCTCCCCAGCTTCAGTAGAACGTCCCTGTCAGCCTCCGTCAGCTGCTGTGGAGTCGTCTCATGTCCCTCACCGTACTTGTTGTTCTTCCTCTTTGTCTGAACCAGCAGGAAGTGTGAGTACAGGTCAGTCAGGGTCTTGGGCAGCTCTCCTCTCTGGTCTGTGGTCAACATGTGCTCCAGAACTGTGGCACTGATCCAGCAGAAGACTGGGATTTGACACATGATGTGGAGGCTCCTGGACGTCTTGATGTGTGAGATGATTCTGCTGCACAGCTCTTCATCACTGAATCTCCTCCTGAAGTACTCCTCCTTCTGGGCGTCAGTGAAGCCTCGTACTTCTGTGACCCTGTCAATACATGCAGGAGGGATCTGATTGGCCGCCGCAGGTCTGGAGGTTATCCAGACGAGAGCCGAGGGAAGCAGATTCCCCTGGATGAGGTTTATCAGCAGCACGTTGACTGATGACCTCTGTGTGACATCAGACACAAGCTCCCTGTGGTTGAAGTCCAGAGAAAGTCTGCTTTCATCCAGGCCGTCAAAGATGAACAAAGGTTTACAGACAGCGAGCGTCTCTGCCGTGAGCTTCTGTAACGCTGGATGGAAAACACGGAGCAGCGTGAGAAGACTGTGCTGCTGGTCTTTCACCAGGTTCAGCTCCCTGAACGAAAGCACAGTCAGCAGACCCACATCTTGGTTTTCTAAACCCTCTGCCCAGTCCAGAGTGAACTTCTGCACCGAGAAGGTTTTTCCAACGCCAGCGACGCCGTTGGTCAGGACGACTCTGATGCTGCTCTGCTGGTCAGTTGAGGCTTTAAAGATGTCGTGGCACTTGATGGGAGTGTCGTGGAGGCTCTTCATTTTGGAAGCCGTCTCAAGCTGCCTTACCTCATGTTGAGTATTAACCTCTTCACTCTGTCCCTCTGTGATGTAGAGCTCAGTGTAGATCCTGTTGAGGAGGGTTCTACTTCCTGTTTCATCAGTTCCTTCAGTCACATGTTCACATCTCCTCAGACTGAGCTTATGTTCATCTAAAACCTCCTGCAGACCACGATCTGCTGAAAGACAAGAAACAATGTCTTATGGGATGGGGAAAAATTGGGGAAATTAAAACCCCGGAAACAAAGGGGAAAAAGTATGGGATCTATTTGATCATTTATATATAAAAAATATGTCTTTAGTAAGCTTTTTTATTTGTGACTTTATTGTTGGGGGTTTGTTTAGTTCCTTTTTGGAAGGGGGTTTGTTTGCATAACTTATATGGGACTTTTATTTTGAAGGGGGGGTTTTAGGGGAAAGGGGGGGCGTGAAGGGAATTTGGAAAGGAGGGGAAAAAAAACGGGTGATGCCCCGATTCATGACCCTCCTGGCCCTTTTCCTTTGGCTGGGGCCGGACATGAAAAAAAAACCCGGGCTACATTTATCTTTTAAAATCATTTTTAGTCTTTTTCCTGCGGATTCGTCGCTGCACGCCGAAACCAGGGGAAAAGGGCTGGCGGGCGCGGCGCATCGCGGGGCCCATTTAACCGCAAAAATTTAAGGGGGGGGGCGCCTCCTTCCCTTTTCCCTTTCGGGGCCCCTTCAGCGCCCGGGGGAAACCCAGCGTCAGGTACCATAATCGGATCCCAGTTTTTGCGGGCTCGAAAACATACCAATGAAATGGGAAATTTTTATCGGGAAATCAAGTTTTTACCGATACCCCGAAACAGTAAACGAGGCAATATCGGCCGCTACCGATAGGGCCGTACATCGGTGCCCCCACATAAAAACCTTGAAATCCTCTGTCCTGGGGTTTTTTTGTTGTAAAGAACCCCCCCTTTAGAGTCTCTAAATATCTTGCGGGAATTTTCAGGAGTCGAAGTGAACAAGTGGACTATTCACTTTACGACCCCTGGAGACGTCACAAAACCCCTTCACTAAACCCTGTAACTTAACAAAAATTTAAGTCCCCCGGTTATATGGAGATTTGTTTTGGCTCCCCCCCCTGTCTGAATGCCCCACTTTTTCCTTTTCCTGTGAACGAGTGGGACCCGAAAATCTCCTCTGCTCTTCAGTTTCCGAAAATTTCCGACCCATTTCTGTCCGTTTACATTGGGGTTAAAAGGCGGCGGGTTCAGTCATGTTTTCTTGAAGTGGGGATCTGAGCACAGTTGGCATTGAAATGTGCAGGGAGCCTGAGGAAAAGTGTGACGGGGGGGACAAGATTGTGTGAAGAGATA
Organism: Reinhardtius hippoglossoides; assembly: GCA_006182925.3. Lineage (NCBI taxonomy): Eukaryota > Metazoa > Chordata > Actinopteri > Pleuronectiformes > Pleuronectidae > Reinhardtius > Reinhardtius hippoglossoides. The sequence goes on from VCHM03000201.1 coordinate 23,438, forward strand.
AAGGGTGGACGAGCCCATGTAGTCCGAAAAACCCAAAGGGAAAGGTTTTTCATGTTGGAAATGACCCCAAAAACCCAAGCAGCCCCTGCGTGGGCGTCCACAGGGCCCCGGGGAAATCCCGGTAGCTTCCCCAAAACAATTACATGTACACATTTCCCCCATTTTTGTTTCTCTTTATTAAAAAATTCAGTACATTGGCCTGCTCGGCCCCCAGGGTCATTCTACAAAAATCTCTCAGCTCAGATCATGTTTCCCGTTAGGAAAAACTTTTGCCCTTTGACCTTCAAGCTCCAGTGCAGGGCGGGGGTAATGAATCGTCCAACCGAAAACCCAAACTGTGTCGGGAAAAAGTCCCACCCCAAATCAGGTTAGGTTGACGGACACGCACAGAGCGGGGGGGGACCTGCACAGCACATGGTTTAAATTTTTGGGGTCCTGCGTGGAGGGGCGACTTGCATCGATGCAGTGAACAACATAATCATTGTTCATACGTTTATATTTTTAGGGGTTTCCACCCTGAATAAATAACACCCCTGCGTCAGGGCCCGGACAGACGCCATTAAAAATTTGGGGTCCTGTTCAATTTTTGGGGGGGGTTTTCCCCCTCCCCTGACCTGCCCCTCACTTTTCACTTTAACAATAAACACAGCACTATCTCTCGCACGACAGGGCTGACTTCCTTTGTGTTGGGTTTTTAAATTTTCTAAGTTTTTGGAAAAATTTTTAAACCTGCGACCAAAAAGGCGTACGACACAGTCAACATCAGGGGGTTAAAATGACGGGAAACCCCGGGGGCATAATCATCCCTTAATAATAAATAAGTGATTATCATTTTGTGGAAGGGAAAAACGAGCAGAAGACCTCAACCATTCAACCGCTCCCCCAGACAAATTTCCCCCTGCAGATTTAAAAGACGTAACGCATGTTTGAAATTTTTTTTTGCAGAAGAGGGACGCCCCCTTTATCCCCGGAAAATAAAAATGAATTACCACTAATGTCACCCCAAAAGCACCTTTCAAAATAAAAATGATTTTGACCCCGGTCGCATCGGGTTTTGGCTCTG
>VCHM03000202.1:0-24465 GCA_006182925.3 Reinhardtius hippoglossoides
GTTTTCAGGTAAAGCAGAGCATGGTTTACGGGGAAAGCTGGACCCAAATCGCGTCTGTAATTACTGTCATGGAAAGGGTCACTGGCGAAATGAGTGTCCAATGCTGAGGAAAATATCAAAGCCTGTAAGGTCCGAGAAAACCATTTTCCGGGAAAACCATCTGCGGCTGCTGTCTCTTCGTGCCGAAGAAAGGAGCCATGTCATTGCCGCCGTGCAGGCACACACTAAACCGCCTTCATTAAAGTCAGTAATTGAGGTTCCGGTTTGGGCTCAAGAACAGACAAGTTCCTCAGCTTATGAAGAGGTTGATCCTGGTTATGCTGCATTTGTGTCTAATGGTTATGTCTCACTCGTCGGGAGTGAGAGGAAAGTACCTTCAGGGGCTCTGGACTCATTTATTGTGGAATCTGTATTGCCATTCTCTCCTGAGACAGACACTGGTTCCAGTGTTGAGGTCAGAGGGATGGGTTTGACGGTCTTCTCTGCTCCTCAGCATAAACTGACACTAGTGTCAAATCTGGTGCAAGGTGATGTGATCATGGGAGTGCGTCCTCCTTTGCCTATGGGGGGAGTGCAGGTCATCTTAGGAAATGACCTGGCTGGCAGTCGAGTGTGGCCTGATGTGCCAGTGGACACTATATCCTCCCAGGTAGGAAATTCTGAGTCCCCCAAAACCCCTTCAGTGGTACTTCCCACCTGTGCAGTGACACGAGCTACGAGCCGTGCCAGTGGGGATTCCTGTTTTGAACATTCCGATAAGAAAAGAGAGTCCATATCTTTTGTGCCTGCTTTCCCCTTGCCTGTGTCTTGCAGTGACCTTGTGAAATAGCAAAAAGATGACCCAACACTTCATGCTCTGTACAACCAGCTTCTTCCTGATGATGAGGTGGAGAGTGCAGCCCAAGGTTATTTTCTCCAAGACGGCCTGTTGGTGAGAAAATGGGTTCCCCAGGGGGAATGTTTTATGGGGATGAAACTTTACAAATTGTTCTGCCCTCTAGTGTAAGACTCACTGTACTTCAGACTGCTCATGATGGCGTTGCAGGTCATTTAGGGGTAAGAAAAACCTATGATAGAGTTAGGAGACATTTTTACTGGCTTCTTTTGAAAAGAGACATTTCTGCTTTCATAAAAACTTGCCATGTATGTCAATTGACTGGAAAACCAAATCAGATAATTAAGCCTGCCCCTCTGTATCCCATTCCAGTTGCTGAACAACCATTTGAGCATCTGATCATTGACTGCGTTGGTCCCTTGCCACGATCCAAAGTTGGTAGTAACTTTTTGTTCACAGTGATGTGTCAGGCTACACGCTATCCTGCTGCCTATCCCCTCAGAAACATTACCATTATTCAATCCGATCAAGGGTCTAACTTCACTTCAAAGTTGTTTGCAGAAGTGCTGAACCAGTTAAATATCGAACATTCTCAGTCCAGCGCATACCATGCCCAGAGCCAGGGAGCTCTAGAAAGGTTTCATCAAACGTTGAAGTCCCTTCTCCGTGCTTATTGCACTGAGTTGGACCGTGACTGGGAGGAGGGATTACCTTGGCTGATGTTAGCTGCCAGGGAGGTGTCCCAAGAGAGCTTGGGTTTTAGTCCCAATGACCTGGTCTTTGGTCACACAGTGCGAGGCCCTTTAGCCTCCCTGCACAGTGACTGGCAAGCCAAGGAGGCCCCCAAAAACTTAATAGATCATGTAAATCAGGGGTGCCCACACTTTATAGGCTTGTGAGCTACTCTTGAAATGACCAGCTCCACAAGATCTACCGACCAAATAATGTTGGTATCCACCGCCGCCACACCCCCCCCCCCCCCCGCCCCGTACATAAATAAACTGAAATTACAGCAAATGAATGCCTCCGCCGCCACGCCCCCCCCCCTGTACTGCAGTTTACTGAAATAACAACAAGAGAATGCCTTCACCTTTCAGTCAGTGTCGTAGTTTTTGTGAACCGTCCGAAAATGCCGCGACTGTACCTCAATGGGCGCGACGGTAGATTAACTCTGAGAGCGCCGGAGCGTCCACGTGATTGACTCATGACCAATCGTGCATGCGTGACGCGATCGACCCGCACTACCTTCGCGATCGACGTATTGGGCACCCCTGATGTAAATGGTTTCAAACTGCGGCTTTATCAGGCTAATAAAATGGCGAGAGAGAACTTACAGGCAGTTCAAAATAAAATGAAGAGTCTGTATGATCGACGTGCGGAACGCCGGGAATTTAGTACTGGGGATCAAGTTCTGGCACTTCTGCCTTTTAGTTGGCTCTCCTTTCCAGGCTAAGTTCTCTGGCTCTTATACAATGACCCGAAAAGTGTCGGACCTTATTTATTTAATCTCGACCCCTGACCGGAAGAAGTCTGTGCAGTTGTGTCACATTCATTTGTTAAAACCCTACTTTGCTCGCTCCCCTGTGCCAGGTCCTGGGTCGTCGTTTTCATCTGTTGCTGCAGCAGTTCCAGTGGGTCCTTCAGCTCCACCTCTTGATCCGACAGGAGAATTGGAGGATGAGTGTTATACACCAGATGATGGCATGTTGAAAGGGCGTCTTAAAAACTCTGAGTCACTTTCCAATCTTGATGTAATATTGAATCATTTACCTGAACCAAAGCGAACAGAGTTGGTGAATATTATTAAAGGTTATCCCTGCCTGTTTGCAGATACACCTTCTCGTACTCATCTTCTTGAGCATGATATTGACGTGGGAGAGGCCCAGCCAGTCAGACAACGCTTTTATCGTATGTCTCCAGATAAAAGAGAGCATTTAGAAGCAGAGGTCAAATATGTGCTGGAAAATAACATTGCTGAGCCATGTGCATCTAGTTGGTCTTCCCCATGCTTACTCGTAAAGAAGCCAGATGGTACGTTTAGACCATGTACGGATCTCCGAAAGGTGAATCAGATGACCAAGCCAGACTCATTTCCACTCCCACGTATGGAGGACTGTGTAAGTAAGTTTGACCTACTTAAAGGCTACTGGCAAGTTCCTTTAACTTCCAGAGCTAGGGAGATTGCCACCTTCATTACATCCAGTGGTTTGTATTCCTATACAGTTATGCTGTTTGGGTTACGTAATGCCCCAGCCACCTTCCAGCGCCTAATGAACAAGGTGGTGTCAGGATTGGTAGGCTGCACTGTGTATTCGGATGACGTGGTGATTGACAGTGACACATGGGAGAATCATCTTCAGCGCATTCGGGCACTGTTTGACCGTCTGACCTGGGCTCGTCTGACCATTAATCTGGCAAAATGTGAGTTTGCTAAGGCAACAGTAATGTACCTGGGAAAGGTAGTTGGCCAAGGGCAGGTGCGCCCAGTAAGAGCAAAAGTATTGGCAGTTGATCAGTTTCCTGTTCCGACAACCAAGAAAGAACTCTCTCGTTTCTCGGGTATGTTGGGGTACTATCGTGGGTTTTGTAAAGATTTTTCCACAGTGGTTGCCCCACTCACTTCTCTTCTTAGCCCAAAGGTTAAGTTTGAGTGGTCTCTCGCTTGTCAGGAAGCTTTCGAGTCTGCCAAGACGTTGTTGTTTTCTGCCCCTGTCCTTGCAGCCCCGCAGATGGACCAGCCGTTCTCGCTGTATGCTGATGCTAGTAAGGTGGGAGCTGGTGCTGTATTGATGCAGGCTAATGAAAGCGACGTTGGCTGCCTGGTGAGTTTCTTTTCTAAAAAGTTCAATTCACACCAGTTAAACTACTCAATTATTGAAAAGGAGGCACTGGCACTCATCTGGGAATTGAAACACTTTGAGGTTTATGTGGGGGGTGGAGTAAGACCTTTAGTGGTGTACACGGATCATAATCCCCTAACCTTTCTCCACTCACTCCAAAACCCAAATCAAAGACTTATGCGTTGGTGTCTTTTCCTACAGCCATTTCATTTAGATATACGACATGTAAAAGGAACTGAAAATACGGTGGCCGATGCCATGTCCCGAGCTATGATTGTAAGTTAACTTGTGTTTTTAGTCCCTGCAGGGTCTCCTTCTGTCTGTTCTGGTTTTCTTCTCTCTTAAATTGCTTCTTAGGTACCAAAGTTGTAGAGGGGGGGAGTCACAATGCTCAGGGGTGAGATTGCCTGCAGGGGGTACAGACATTCACAGGTTAACAGTAATATACCTAATTGTGTTTAATTAAAATCTGTAGTATTATATGTTGGTTTAGTTATTGAACAGGTAGTTGTTAGTAGTTGTCAAATTTTGGGGATCCAAAGGAGGACCCCCATCTTAAGGGAGGGGGTGTGACGACCCTCTCATTCTGCCTGCCGGTGTACCTTGCTGTGCTGGTGGGTGGAGCTACAGCCACCTACCTGCCCATCTGGGTGGGCCTTCCCAGAATGCATTTTAGTCTGCTCTTCTGGGCCTGCTGCACCAGCCTGAACCTGGATCCTTTGTTTGGTTTGCTGCACTAACAAACACGCATCACACGACATTCTCACCTCACTAGTTAGGAAATATGATGTTTGAGTTCAGTTGAATAAACTACTTTTGATTGGTCGATCTGTGTGTGATCGCCCTTTTTGTTGCCAGCCTGGAGCCAGGTGGTAACAGATGTCACTGAGATATGTGATGTCACTGAGAGTTGTGATGTCACTGAGAGATGTGATGTCACAGAGATGTGATGTCACAGAGTTTTGATGTCACTGAGAGATGTGATGTGATGTCACTGAGAGATGTGTTGTGATGTCACTGATAGATGTGATGTCACTGAGATATGTGATGTCAGTGAGATGTGATGTCACTGAGAGATGTGATGTCACTGAGAGCTGTGATGTCACTGAGATATTTGTTTATTAAGAAGGATCTACCCTAAGACAGAGCTACTTTTAGTGGGGTCCACATTTAAAACATACACACAAATATCAAACATTTAAAACATACATTACAATATCAATATCAAACATTTAAAACATACGTTACATTACAAATATCAAAAGTTAAAATACATAAAAATAATGATCATACAATTTTACATTACAAATATCAAACATTAACATAGTGGTTATGCAATTTTACCTTTGTCATGATATAAAACACTGATATATCCAATTCCATAGAAGCGAAAACTGCAAACCATGTAAGAGAATACTACACGTTTTTATGTGCATTACATCACCATCTAGTGTCACAAGTATGCTGTACCCAAGTGTTTTATTATTTGCTTTTTGATCATACATTTACGTGTCACGTTTATAATTTCTGTTGGTAGTAGGTTCCATGACTTCATGGCTCTGTATCCCACAGTGCGTTTAAGAAAATTGGTATTCGCTCTGGGGAGTGAAAACATACCTTCTATTACTCATCTAGTGGCATAGTTATGTGAGGCTACATTTTTATTTAGTTGCCTATACTGATCTGCTGGCGTTTTAGACTGCAAGAGGCGCCATGTTGATAAAAGAAGTGCAGCAGCCATCCTGTCTTCAACTTTTAGCCAGTGGAGACTGGCATGCATACTCTGTATACTGGTTCTGTAAGGACACTGTAGAGCAAAGCGTGCAGCCTTGTTCTGTACTAGCTGTAGTTTATTCAGCTCTTTCTTGGTGGTGTTGTATCTTTGGAGCAGAGGTGATGAAGCTGATGATGATGAAGGAATCTTCGCGGACACTGTTCTTACTTGTATAACAAAGTTTATTACACACAGAAGTTACAGGTCAGGACGGGCACCGGTCAGCCCGGAGATCTTCTCAGCCAATTCTGAAGTCTGTCTTGCTGGTCTTGGACAAGCGTTCATATAGAGAAATTGTTTACGCCCAAAAGAGAGATAAAATAACGTCACACATGGGGGGGCTCTGAGTAGGAACATGCTTTGTACATAAAGATGGAAACCCACCCATCTAACAGGTCAAGGAAAGGGCATTTCGTACATAAACACAACAGGTCAAAGAACAGTCACGGAGAGAGAGAGAGAGATAACAATTAACACCTGGCGATAGGAATTTTAGGGAGTCTTAAGATCCAGACTCGAGGGGTCCAGCTTTAAACTGTCACTATGTTTTATGCCCATGTCTATGCAAAATCCGAAGCCAAGGCCCTCTAACTTAAATGTGTCCCAGCCATATATGTTATCTATATTAGCTGAATATACCACATAATCCCCCCTTCGGGACTCGTGAAGTCTCGAAAGAATAAAAGAATAAAACATACAGGTGTATAATCATAACAAAAATAACAATCCGTCCTGTAACATCATTTTAACAATAAAGCAACTGTATGGAGTGTGAAAGTGAAAAACCCGTCAGGCAGCTATCTTCTTGGAATATCCATCAAACAATCTAGACGGGAAAATTCTCTCACGGCCCTCTGCCTAGGCGACCATATATAGTACTCCATACCAATGAAATTAAGACTTTTTAGCAAATTGTGTAAGGAAATGACTTTAAGCAAATACATATGGAACCCTCAGTAAATTAAAACAAAACAATGTCCAAAGTCAGGCTGGTCAACCCATCGTACCTTCCAACGGACCTTTTCCTGCCTAGCCCCACTGTCCCTAAACGTCAAGAAAAGGAAAACATCTGAGGTCCCAGTATATTTACCCAAAAACATCATTTTCCAAGCGATTAACACAAAAAGAATATAGTTCAATTTTAATATTATTCATGCAATATATAAGAGAAGACATAAAAATGTATAACACTGCAGTTTCTCAGCAGCATTGATTCTCAGTTGTGGTATCGATGACGTATTGAATCTGGATGAAGTCCTTATTCAGAGTCCTTCAGTCCATTCGTATCGTCCATGTTTGAAGTGTTTGAATCCTTTCCATACATCGGAGTCCCTGAACAATCAACCACCCTCACTGTGGTCTTCCCCCAATATGTTCTAGAGTGAAAGGAAAGAAAAGAAAACCAGTATCTTTGCATACAAAACAGATAGAAATTACACATCAAATACAGATTAACACTCTATAGGTAAATGTGAAATTATAAATCACATTGTCCATTTCCCCTCTATAAACACACTACTAATATAATAAGAAACTACAAAATAACTAAGCAATATCGGAGGTAAATGTTAGGATTTATAAAAAACATCAGATATTCAGAATGGATATGTATCCACCCTTATCCCTTCGTCCTCATCAAAGTCTGTGTCAGCACCATGTAATAATGGCATCTGAGTTTGATCACCGGGCATCACAACTCCAACCCATCTTAATATCATAACCTTTGCAAAGGTCAACAGCAGCGTACAAAAACAAAACATCGCACTCAACGCTAGAAGGAGTGCTGCCAAAATCTGAACTAACATTGCTCCTATTGGCCCTAATTTGTCTTGTAACCAAGCATTTGCAGACCATCCAGCATTTTCCGACTGGCCAAACGCATCTCTTATAAGCTTCAATGCACCGATAACACTAGTCATATTATCAGAACTATCAGGAATCAAAGTATAGCAAGCATCCCCAGTTAAGTTCAAAGCCACACATAGGCCACCTTGTTTGGCCAAAATATAGTCAAGAGCCATGTCATGTTTTAGCAACGTCAGTCTGTGGCTTTTCTGAGTATTTGACAAATATTCAAAACCTTTTATGGTTTCGTTTGCAAAACCCTGTAGGGTGTAGGTAATATTATCAATGTGATCTGCCAAGAATGTTACCCCATACCATGGAAATAATCTTATACCCCACTTCTCTCCTAGGCTTATTCTCCAATGGTAGGATTCTAAATTTTGAAACTGTGCCATCTCCCGTTTCTTCCTACTTCCGGAAACGTCATTAGATTGGACCTCATCTGGCCCTTTTCCCTTCTGGATAGTAAGAACCTCATATGGGAGTTTCAGCGTTGCCATATAACAGCATCCTGTCCACCCATACGGTAGAAATATATATGCCTTATTACCACAAACCCACCAAATATCCTTGAAATTCCCGATAGTCACATTCCCAGGCAAACTTTGTTCCTGCACCCTTAAAGTTACACTCTGTCTGTGATGTGGTACATAAAAAGTTATTTTATACGAATTATTACCAGTTTTATGTTCATGTTTACCCAAGCCCATCATATATTGGTCACAATCTGATATCCCCATAAACATTCCCGGTCCATCATAAGTTTTATTTGAACAAAAACAGCGGTTACCTCTCACTGATGTCACATCCATTATATCCGGGACCGCCGTTCTGATATCTTCATGCCGATCAAGTACATTTTCATATGGTAACTTCCTCAACCAAGAACAAGTAAATCTAGGTTTAAACAGATGTACTGACAAAGCCATCACCATATCTTCTACTGACTCCTGCTGATACGACAGCCACGATAGTGCATAACTTTGGCATATAGCGGTTAGTGGTTCTGGTATGGTCTCCAAAATTGACGGCCATGAGCTCGGTGATGGGATTCTAACTACACATGGACCTTTCCAATTCGTAACCGATCTTACAGAATGAGTTAATTGTTGGAACCATAAGTTCCTACCTGCCCATGGGTCTGCAATTTGTAACACTGAAGGATCGAACCCAAACGCCTTCCATTTAGCGTCTCTCTTTTGTACTGCATGGTATTGATCAGTCATGTGTTCCAGTGTCTGATCAGAATCAAAAACAACATTATCTGCGTCGGAAATAGTCATAGCTGGAGTAGTAGCCTGAGTTGATGCCATCGTCATTTCATCTATTATCACTAGAGACACTATACGAACTTTAAATCTCAACTCGGACCGTTCACTTCCAAAACGTGGATTATAAAAAGAACACCTATAATCACCTTGGTCTTCCTGTTGAGGCCTGTATACATAAAGACTACAGTCTCCCTCAACCTTCAGGCTCCTCTTGTCGTTCTGTAACATAAACTTCCTTAATGTTGATGTCCCTGACAGAAGCAGAACCCTACCATGATTATCTTTCCACTCAACTCTAAGTTTCCCCTGACCACTATTTTCTCCTGTACACTTACATGGAAGCCGAACTGACTTCCCCAACGTTACTTCAACCCTGGTTCTAGTAACGGTTTGGTTTAACCCTTTTCCTAACTGGTCTCGGGCTCCTTTGTCTAACTGGATCCCTGAGTTGTCCTGCAGTGGAGTCACAGCCCTTTGATGTCTCTGGCGCTTCGCAGGCAACTGAGATAGGTTCTGCTGTGTCTGGGACATGTTGAAAGACAATGTCACTAAATCTTCTTTCCTGTCCGTTAGCCACAGAGTCATTATTATCATCATCAGAAATGTGCACAGAATCATCAACATTGCCCTCATCATGGACAATCTCTCCTCCTGAGTTCTGACTCTGATTTTCATGCATCTCTCTGTCTGGAGTATGTTCTTCCGCATTGTCTTTTGGCTCTCTTGAGCCTTCAACATCTTGGTTCTGTAAGTGTGGTGCCTCTTCACTTGGTGCTTTGACACAATGTGATAAATGATACCACGTTGGAGACCCTTTAACCTGGACAGCGGTTCCAGTACTGCGAACCACTTCAAATGGTCCTTCACGGCGTTCGTTATACCACTTCCTTCTAAATACCTTCACGAACACCTTGTCTCCAGGTTGCACTGTGTTTCCTTTTTGTTCATCGAGCTTCTCCTGCACCTCCTCTTTTCTTTGCCTGTCAGAAACATATGTGGATATTCTTTTATGCAGATTAACCATATATGTAACATACGCTCGCATTTCGTCTTCCAACAGGGTCAGGCTTGGACCCTTTCCACTTGTACGTAAACAAGGCGTTGGCATCAGTCTTCCCGTAACCAACTCATGAGGTGTCATATGTAAATCGCGCAGCTCACTAGAGCGACATACCATTAGCGCCAGTGGTAGTGCCGCTATCCAGTTTAAACCCGTGTGCTGACATATTTTCACAATACGATTTTTCAAAACACCATTCATTCTTTCGCACATTCCTTGACTTTGCGGGTGATAGACTGCACCAAGACGCTGTTTAATTCCTAGTTTTTGCAAAATCAATTTCACCGTCTTATCCACAAACTCTTTCCCATTGTCTGAGGATATTCGATCTGGAAGTCCCCACCTGCTTATGACCTCTTTACACAAAAACTTGGCCACTGACTGAGCATCCTTTCGCTTAGTTGGACAAGCCTCGGGCCATCGTGAAAATCTGTCCACAACGACCAGCATATATCTCTTACCTTCAATCGGTTTTATCATGTCAACATAGTCCACAACTAGTTCACGCATAGGACCTCTCGGAGTTGGAATGTGACCAGGAGGGACCATCACTCCCCTCCGAACATTGTTTTTGAGACAGATAGTGCACCTGCCTATGACATAATCAATCTGTGCAAGCAAACATGGTGCCCAAAAACCATACTCTTTTGTAATTTTCCTCCTAACTTCTCCCCTTGCAACGTGAGCCAACCCATGCGCCTCCTGAATCATTAGACCCAACAAGTCTGGAGGTGCTATTATCAGGCCCTCATGGTTTCTCCAAAGTCCAGTAGAATCTCGGGTGGCACCTCGGTCTAGCCACAACTGTTTATCCATTTCGGGAGCAGCTTCCTGTATTAAAATCACATCCTTAAGTGTAATTTTGTCCTCCAAGTTCACTTCATGAGTGACCAGAAGAACTTTGCCCAATTTATCTGCTCCTGTGACTGCTTTTGCAGCTTCATCAGCCGCTCTGTTCCCTTGTGAAACCTTTGACGCATCCGTCTTATGTGCCGCGCATTTAGCTATTGCAATTTCCTTAGGCTTCATCATAGCATGCAACAATTTCATGATCTGGGCGTGATGCTGTATTGGAGAACCATCTGTTTTCTTAAACCCTCGGTTCTTCCACACCGATCCAAACAAATGACACACATTATGTGCATATGCGGAGTCGGTATATATTGTCACTCGCTTACCTTCTGCCAACAAACATGCTTCAGTTAGCCCCACAAGCTCAGCAAGCTGTGGTATCATTTCAGCCTTCTCGACAACAAATCCAGTTTTTTGGGCTTTTACTACTGCATAGCCAGCACTCAATTTATCGCCCACACGATAACAGGACCCATCAGTCCAATACTCCAGGTCCGCTTCACGCAATGGGAGGGCTTGTAAATCTGATCTAAGCCTAGAGTATTTCTCTGCTTCTTGAACACAATCGTGTGGCTCACCGTCTTCTGGAGTTGGCAAATTCTCAGCTGGATTCACCGTGACACACCTCGCTAGGGTGACATCTTCCTGCTCTAAGATCCTATGATAGTCTCTGAGCCTAGACATAGTCAATGTGTATTTACCATAATTCAGAAGATTTCTGAGAGCATGATGTGTAAGAATTGTCACTGGATAACCCATTGTGACAGATGATGCTTTTTTGTACATTAGAGAGACTCCCACCATTGCTCTGTAGCACAGTGGTAGCCCTAACTCTACTTCTGAATACGCGGTGGAATAGTAAGAAATAGGTTGAGGGCTCGTCCCCGTACCTGTTGGTTGACAAAGAACTGCACATGCATATTTACCCCCAGTAGAAGTGGATACATATAACAAGAAATTCTTAGAGTAATCTGGAAGTGCTAGCGCCGGAGCCTCTTGCAACTTCTTTTTGGTTGTTTCAAATGCCAAAAGGCCGTCCTGTGTCCAGGAAAGATTACAATGGAGTTGAGCATTCCCAGTATCTTTAATCATAGCTCTCAATGGCCCCGTCAAACTAGCATAATCCTCTACCCATGCTGAGGAATATCCTGCAATACCAAGAAATGTCATCATCTCTCGGACTGTTCTGGGTTTTGGAGCCTTGCGAATAGCCTCCAAATGACTATCAGAAATGCTTCTGTGTCCCTTCGTTATTATCTGACCCAAATAGGCTACCTGTTTTTGACAATACTGCAGCTTTTTCTGAGAGGCCTTGTGCCCCTTTTCTGCCAGTATTTGTAGCAATTTAATTGAGTCTTTATGGCATGTCTCCTCATCTGGTGAACAAATGATAATGTCATCCACATATTGAACAACAGTGCTTTTTAATACCTGATCTATCCCTACCAAATCATCCTTCAAGACTTTATTGAAAATGTGAGGACTATGTTTGAACCCTTGTGGTAGTCTCTCATACTCATAAAACTGTCCTTTGTACGTGAACCCAAATAAGCCTTGACTTTCTATACTGAGTGGAACACTGAAAAATGCACCACATAGATCTAACACTGTGAAATGTGTCGCATCTGGAGGAATTTGGGCTAACAAAGTATGTGGATCCGGCACTTCTGCTGGAAAATCAGCTATTACTTCATTCACCGCTCTCAAATCATGTACCAGGCGATATGAACCATCTGGTTTCTTTACAGGCAACAAAGGCGTGTTACTCTGGGGATTCTGTGTTATCTTCAAAACACCTGCTTTCAAAAGTCCTTCAATCTGTGGTTCGATTCCTCGGATTGCCTCTTCCTTCAGTGGATACTGGTTCTTCCAAGGAGGTTTGACTCCTGGTCGGAGTTCAGCTCTCACTGGTTGAGCTGACTTCACAAGGCCAATATCGGTACTGTGCCGAGACCACAAACATTCTGGAACTTGTCGCAGCATCTCTTCTGTCATTACGTCGGAGTCTGTCATAGCACTGTAAATTGACTCATGTGTCATCTGCACAGCTTGTGGCTTTCCTTGTCCTTGGGCAGAGATCATGATCTTAATGAATCTCTGATCCTCACTCCTCCAGATGGCAAGATTCTCTTTTACCGGTATAAAAACAGCTTCTTCTGCTTCTGTCATCATTTCTCCTATATCCTTCTGCATATATTCTTCACACACAAACAAGGTCACATGAGGCACACTCTTCTCGATTTCAAACTCTTTATCCAAATAGTCATCTCTGTGTATCTTCATAGCTGCTCCTTGTGGTCCCAAAATTATACAGCCTGAACTGAGTTGAACTTGCCTTGGTTGACGACTCAACCATTCTTCTGCGTTTGGTTGGGCATCATTATTGAAATATTTGAGCGTGCAGTGATATGGATACCCTGGAGGCTTCGCATCAGGCATATTTGCAATGATAAACTTCTCCCACAATTTAGCTGGCTCCAAAAAATCTGCATTAAGACTTCCGATCCAAAATACTGAAGAAGCTTCAGTCTCCGTTGTCATCAATGATTGGTGAAAAATATCATCTGGCACTTCTACCAGACAGCCGTCTGGTGTACACTTTATTGTACACTTCAATCTACACAAAGCATCTCTTCCCAAAAGTGCAATAGGTGTATGTTCTGATACCAATATGGGTATTTTAATCTTCAGATTTTTATAACTGAGCTCAATTGGTTCTGTGAGAGGAATCAGCTGTTTTATTCCCTCAAACCCGATTGTCCGAATCAATTGACCGGACATGGGGAGATGTATAGCATCTTCAGGCCGAATACAGGTAAAAGCAGCTCCGCTATCCACCATCACTTTCAATGGTCGATTATTTATTTTCACCTCTATTGTTGGATCTCTCTCCGGCCCTGATACTATCAGCTGACACCCCCCTTTCGAGTCTTCCGGGCACCTCTAGAATCCTGGTTCCGGGCCCCTGTAAGGGTTTACCGGTCCCCTGGGTGGCCCTGATTGGCCCCTGAATCCTCCTCTGAAGTTTCCTCGGCTCTGGAGTTTCCTCTGAATTTCTCCGATTCTCCTGACTTGTTACACGCACGAGCAAAATGCCTAATTGTCCACAATTATAACATTCTTCTGAACGCTGTTGAGAATCTGGATTAAACCTTCCTCCTCTTCCTCTTCCGAAATTTCCTTGATCCCTTCCTCTCCAGGTCTGCGCTTGACCAAAATCTGGCTGTGGGTAGGAGATGACTGGAACCACCGATGGTGGCTGGAACGATTGGAACTGAACCTGGTTCGGCTGTGGTTGTGCCAATGGTGGATTTAGTGGAGCCTGAGTCTGTATAACCAGAGCCTGCTTCTTCTCCATCTTCTTATTATCCCCCAGTTGTATTTGATTGAGCTTTCTGAGGGTCTCTTGGTCCTGTTCTTTCTGGTCTTGTTCCTTTTTCCTATACAGCATCACTTGATGGGCTATATCTGTATAGACACACTTTGTCATGCTTCCAAGACCAACCACCTCTGCCAGTTTGCTCCTCACTGGTACAGGCAACCCCTTCTGTATTCTGGCTCGCAAGATTGACTGCTCCATTTGATTCAAATCCGGGTCATTTCCTGTGATATTTCTCCAAACTTGATGAGCTCTTGACACATAGGACCCTTGGGTTTTCTTCCTGTTTCAGTGGTTCAATAAGAATGTTGTCAGGATGTACATTTGTTGGAAATGTATCTTTCAGCGCTCTCCACACTCGTCCTCTATTTGCAGAAAACAGCTCTGAATCATTCACGGCAGTTTCCACATATCGATTGAGTCCGGCTTTCTGTAGAATCTCTCCCATAGCGTGAACTCCAAGGAGATTAGCCAAGAGTCTCTTGATGTCACCAACGGCAGGTTGTTCTCCCACCATAATCTCTTCCAACTTCGAAATCCAAGAATGTGCTCCATCTTGAAGAGTAGGTAACTTCTCAAGTATGTTTGACATATCTGTACTCTGCCAAGGCTTATACTCCAAACTCTCGCCTCGGATGACCACTGGAAACATCTTACTGGATGCCGACTGTTTTCTTGGGCGCAATGAGTATTTCATGCCTTCTTTCTGCAGCTCTTCCTTCCGTATATGCAACTCCTCTAACTGGTTCTCCAGTGTTCTTTGTCTTTCTGGAATATTAGTTCTTTCCAAGTCACAGAAGCATCGGTCCATACTTATTTCGATCTCTCTTAAAGTCCTCTGTAGTTTCTCTTTTATTTCAGTACTGGATGCCGCAGGACAAAACCTTCTTGAAGAGGAGGGAGTCCTGGTCTCCCAATCTTCATCGCTGTCTCCATTGTCACTGTCATTAGTGGTATCGTCTCCTCTTTTTTCCGCTCTAGCCAGCAACCGTCTGACTACAGGCTCATATCCTCCCATGCTTCCTTTTAGATCCCTTTGATCATTGTCATCTCCATAATTCACCTTTTTGATCCTAGTTCCCAAACTTATCGTTTTCTTCTTACTTTTGGAATTTGGATACATCGTTATAGTTGTTTCTGCTTGTCCCGTTTCTATTGTTCTGTCCTCCTCGTCTCTGATATGGTAGTTACCATCCTGAGTGATCACTGGGAGCTGAGGATAGATTTTCTTAGGCTTCGTCCCTTCCTCATAAGGTGGCGGTCTCTTTACTGGGTCCATATGTGAGTAAAATGGATTGGTGTCTGACAACAGTTTTTCTGTTTGTTTTGTATTTTGTCCTTTTTCTTCTACGTCACGATCTCTCTTATCATTTGCGGCTTTGATCAGTTTCTGTCCCTCATTGTCAAACAACTGGAGAATGCCAAGCTCTATTTGTCTCTTTTCTTTGCGTTTTTTCCCCTTTTTGCCCTTCTTTTGCTCTGCCTTGTATGTGGACACAAGTACCTGCATTATTATAATTACATCTGGGTTAAGAGTCCCCTCTGCTGGCCATGGTTGGTCAATTTCAGGCCAGCGTTTATGCCATTTTTCCGATATTCTTGCAATGTTCGCGATGCCTTTAACTAAAGGATTATTCTTCTGTACTACATCAACAGGAGTAATTACCTTTGGACTTTTAGTGGCGTTTTTCCCCATAGTGACAGGCTTCCTTATAATTTTTTAAAGTAATTGCTAAGATTTAAGCTACTTAAAGCTATTTAGATTACTTCTCCCCCTTAATTGATTTTTTATTTTAATTTTTATTTATCTTTTAATATAAAAACCAATTAACCAATCAGTGAGCCAATTAACGAATCAAGAAATTAACAAATTAACCAGTCAGTGAACTAACCGATCAACCAATCAGTGAACGAGCCAATCAACAAATTAGCAAATTAACCAATCAGTAAATTAATCAATCAACAAATCAACAAATTAACAAATTAACCAATCAATCAAATCCTCAATCAATCAATCAATCTATTCCTTCATTCATGTGTTAAAACCACCAATACACCACAGTCAACAAAAATGAAATTGATTTGCCAACTCCAAAGAAATCAAAAGCTCATTAATGTAATAGCATAATCCAAAGTCCGCTTATAATATTCGACAAAAAGATCACGCGCTCCCACAAGTGACTGACTGTCACCAAATGTGCTTCTTAGTTGTAGCAAGACAATCACCTAATTATCACCCAATATTTGCCACAAATCCTCAAACAGTCACAATATTGAATCTCCAACACAGCTCAGATCAGAACAAACCACGCACAAACAACAAAACTCACATCTGCAACTGATGTGTATGCAAACAGATGAATGTGCTCTTATCAATATTTTGTGTATCAACAATAATGACTATAGATGAGAACACATACAAATATGTAAAATGCAGGTTTTTGCAAAAGAGTTTGTGGATAAATTGTACCGGCCTTGATTAGACTGGAGACAGGAGCTGCACATGCAGACGACAGCACGCTTCAATCTGTGTGCTGCACCGGCCCTCTCGTCTTTCCGCCTCAATTTCCCCTCACCGTAAATGAGAAAAGACACAGGCAATGATTTAGTATACTATATTCTGTATATATTTATATATTTAGTGTACTATTAGGTCCTTTTATCAGCATCATAAGCAATTCAGTATGATCTGCCCACATTTGCACACGTTATCTACCAGTACTTAGGTCAATAGATGTTATTTCTCCTTTAAATACCAGTTATAATTATATATCATGCATCATTAATATACACTTTAGTTTATTTCACTCTAATGATATCTTTAGAGTTCTCAATAGTTTATTATTTATTCACGGCTGTATTAATAACTCGACAGTCCTTTCGTAAACCAATATATCTGTATGTCTCTCTGCTTGCACACAGCACATGTCACTCGACACCGTACATGTGTTACTCCCAGTGAGGAAAACCAGATGTTATTTTTATTTATTACCAGCCCTTAGTGTAGATGGTCACACTCTTGATACCAGCATATTTGCATTCTCTAGTAAATGCAACCAATTTCTTGTCGTTATCCTTTTAAAACAAAATTCGAACTATCTCTCCATTTATCAAAATTATCAGTATCCAGTATTTAAAGTCCAAAATATCAAATCAAACTCAATCTGTTCCCAAATTAAAACCCTATCTAAACTTTATAGAAACTGAATGCAAACCAAATGAAACAAAAGATTTTTAGAACTACTAAACATATCCAATGTAGTGGATCAAACAAACAAATTATTTATAACTATGTCTGCAAATTTCGCTTTCCTACAAAAACAAACCCCAAATTGCTTTTTTAGCTTAAAACTCAACCCCAGGTAGAAGACAGTGGGTGGGAAAACGTTGTAAACTTTGTCCCTTGGTCTCCTAAAGAGGTGTTTATCACAGAGAGCATGGATGGAGAAGGAGTGGGGAGCCCGAAAGAAGAAAGAGGGAGATAGAAAAGATGCAGTCGAGAGAGCTCAGAACGGACAATTTGTTACAGAACGACAAAAGAGGCGGCCTGAAGGTTGAGGGAGACTGTAGTCTTATGGTATACAGGGGCCTCAAGGGAAGCACCAAGGTGATTTATAAGTGTTCTTTTTATACATCCCACAGGTTTGGGAAAGTGAACGGTCCGAGTTGAGATTTAAAAGTTCGTATAGTGTTCTTAGTGGATAATAGATGAAATGACGGATGGCATCAACTCAGGCTACTACTCCAGCGATGACGATTTCGACGCAGATAAATGTTGTTTTTTGATTCTGATCAGACACTGGAAACCCCTGGAATGATCAATTAACCATGCAGTACAAAAGAGAGACGCTAAATGGAAAGGCGTTTGGGGGTCGATCCTTCAAGTGTTACAAAATTGGCAGACCCATGGGGCAGGTAGGAAAAACTTATGGTTCAACAATTAATTCTCTGTAAAGTCGGTACAGATTCGGAAAAAGGGTCCATGTGGTAGTTAAATCCCATCACCGGGAGCTCATGGCCGTCAATCTTTGGAGACCCATTACCAGAACCACTAAACCGTAGATGCCAAAGTTATGGCCACTAAATCGTGGCTGTCGTATTCAGGCCGGGTAGTCAGTTTAGAAGATTATTGGTGATGGCTTTGGCAGTACATCTGTTTTTGTAAGAACCGTAGAGTTTAGACTTGTTCTTGGTTGAGGACGTTTACCATATGAAAATGTTACTTGATCGGCATGAAGCAGCAGAAAACGGCGGTTCCCGGATATATGATGGGATTGTGTGACCAATTCAGCAGAGGGGGAGCGGTAACCAGCCTGTTTTGTTCAAAATAAAAAAACTTTATGAATGGACCGGGAAATGTTTATGGGGACTCAGATTGTGACAAAATAATATGAATGGGGGCTTGTGGTAACACATGAAACAGAAAAACTGGTAATAATTCGGATAAAATAAACTTTTTATGTACCACAGATCAACAGAACAGAGTGATAAACTTTAAGGGGTTGCAAGACACAAAGTTGTTTGCCTGGGAATTGTGACTATCGGGAATTTCAAAGGGAATATTTGGTTGGGGCTTGTTCGGTAATAAAGGGCATATATATTTCTACCCCGTATGGTGTACGGGATGCTGGTCTATATGGCAACGCTGAAACTTTCCCATATTGAGGTCTAACTATCCAAGAAGGGAAAAAGGGGCCAGATTGAGGTCCAATTAATGACGTCCGAAGTAGGAAAAAAAGGGAATGGATGGCACGTTTCAAAATTTAAGAATCGTAACCATGAGAATAAGCCTAGTTGAAGAGACAGGGGGTGCTGATAACGCACACTATTTCCATGGTATGGTTCGGTCAACACTTCCTTGGTCAGCATATCACATTGATAATATTAACCTAACAATACCCGTACAGGGTTGTGCAAACGAAACCATAATACAGGTGTTTTGAATACTTTGTCAAATACTTGCGCAGAAAAGCCCACAGACTGGACGTTGCTAAAACATCTGACATGGCTCTGACTATATTTTGGGCAAAAGAAACAAAGGTGGGCCTATTGTGGAGGCTTTTGAACTTCACTGGGCGATGCTTTGCTATACATTTTGTGATTCCTGATTAGTTTGATAAAATGACTTAGTAGTTATCGGTGCATTGAAGTTATAAGAGAGGCGTTGGGCCAGTCGGGAAATGCTGGGATGGTCTGCAAATGCTTGGTTACAAGACAAAATTAGGGCCAATAGGAGCCCAATGTAGTTCAAGATTTTGGCAGCAACCCCATTTCCTGACAGCGTGTTGAGTGCGATGTTTTGCTTTTTGCTACGTTGGCTGTTGAACCTTTGCAAAGTTATAGATATTAAGATGGGTTGGAGTTTGGTTGATGGCCCGGTGATCAAAAAACTTCAAGATTTGCCATTATTTGAATGGTGGGGCTGACAAAGGACTTTGATTGAGGACGAAGGGATAAGGGTGGATAAACATATTCCATTCGGAAATATTCCTTGATGTTTTTTATAAACCTAAGAAACGATTTACCTCCGATATTGCTTAGTTGTATTTTGTTAGTCTTCTCTATTTATTATTAGTAAGTGTTGTTAATAGGAGAGGGAAATGGACAATGTGATTTTATAATTCACATTCCTATAGAGGTGTAATTGTATTTGCTTGTGTAATTTCATTGTTTTGTCTGCAAAAAAGATACTGGTTTTTTTTCTTTCCTTTCCTCTAGAAAGCATATTGGGGGGAAAGGGGACCACAGTGAGGGTGGTTGATTTGTTTTTCAGGGACTCCGATGTATGGTGTGTCCAAGGATTCAACACTTCAAAAACCATGGACGATGACGAATGGAATGAAGGACTCTGAAATAAAGGGAAACTTGATCCAGATTTTCCCAATACGTCAGCGCTACCACAACTTGGGAATCAATTGATGGCTTGAGGGAAACTGCAGTGTTATACATTTTTAGTCTTCTCTTATTATATTGCATGAATAATATTAAAATTTGAAAACTATCTTCTTTGTGTGTTAATTCGCTTGGAAAATTTTGATGTTTTGGGTAAAATATATGGGACTCATGTTTTCCCTTTTCTTGACGTTTAAGGGACAGTGAGCTAGGCCGGAAAAGTCCGTTGGAAGGGTACGGATGGGTTGGGACCAGCCTGGACTTTGGACATGTTTTGTTTTAATTTACTGAGGTTCCATATTGTATTTGCTTAAAGTTCATTTCCTTACACAATTTGCGTAAAAAAGTTCTTAAATTTTCATTGGTATGGAGTACTATATATGGTCGCCTCGGGGCAGGCGGGGGGGCCGTGAGGAGAATTTTTCCCGCTAGATGTTTTGTGGATATTTCCCAAGAAAGATAGCTGCATGACCGGGTTTTTCACGTTTCACACTCCATACAGTTTGCTTTATTGTTAAAACTGATGTCTACAGGACGGATGTCTTTGTTCTGCTTTCTCCCCCCTGTCTGTTTTATCTTTTCTTCTTCGAGGACTTCACGGAGTCCGACGGGGGGGATATTCTGTTGGGTCTAGTCCGGCTGAATCTAGATCCCCTATCTGGGCGGGGCACCCAGCTTTCAGTTTCGGAGGGGGGCCTGGCTTCGGATTTGCATAGACATGTGGCATCAAAAAAACACAGTGGACAGATTAAGCTGCAACCCTCGGCAGACTGCGAATCTTCAGACTCCCTAAATTCTATCGCCAGGTGTTAATTGGATCATCTCTCTCTCATGTCTCCGTGGACTGTTTCTTGCGGGGGGGGGAACTGTTGTGTTTATGCACGGAAATGGCACTTTCCTTGACTGTTAGATGGGTGGGTTTTCCATGTTTTATGTAGCAAAGCTATGATTTCCAACTCAGAAGCCCCCCCATGGGTGACGTTACTTTATTTCTCTCATGTTTTTGGGGGCGTAAAGAACAATTTCTACTATATGGAACGCTTGTCCAGACCAGCAAGACAGACGTCCAGGACATTGGCTGAGAATATCTCGGGCTGACCGGGCCCGGAGTCCTGACCTGGAACTTTGTGGTAGAAATAAATAGAAAAACCTTTGTTATACAAGTAAGAGAACAGTGTCCCGCGAAGATTCCCTTCATCATTCATCAGATTCATCACCTCTGCTCCAAAAGATACAAACACCACAAGAAAGAACTGAATAAAACTACAGCCTAGATACAAGAAAACCAAGGCTTGGGCACGCTTTGATCTACAGTGTCCTGACGAACCATATACAGAGTATGGCATTGCCCAAGTCTCAACTGGCTAAAAAAAGTTGGAAGGGACGGATGGACGCTGCACTTTCTTTTTATTCAAACATGGGCGGCTCTTGCAGTCTAAAAATGCCAGCAGAATCAGTACTAGGCAACTAAAAAAAAATGTAGGCCTCACTAAACTATTGCCATAAGATGAGTAATAGAAGGTATGTTTTTCACCCCCAGAGCTAATACCAAAATTTCAAGACGCACTGTGGGGATACCAGAGCCTATGAGGTTCAATGGAACCTACTACCAAAACAGAAATTATAAACGGAACATAAAGTATGTTTCCAAAAAGCCAAAATAAAACCCACTGGGGTACACATCTTGTGACCCTAGAAGGGTGATGTACTGTACTAAACAAAAAACGTGTAGTATTCTCTTACAGGTTTGCCAGTTTTCGCTTCTATGAATTGGATATATTCAGTGTTTTATATCATGACAAAGGTAAAAATTTGTGCATAAAGACACTATGTTAATGTTTGATATTTGTATGTAAAATTGTATGATCATTATTTTTGATGGTAATTTAGCTTTGGATATTTGTAATGTTAACGTATGTTTAAATGGTTTGATATTTGATTATTGTAATGTATTGTTTTTAAATGTTGATATTTGTGTCTATTGTTTTAAATGGTGGGGAACCCCACTAAAAAGTAGCTCTGTCTTAGGGTAGGCTAAGGGGGGGCCCCCTTTTTAAAAAAAAAAAAAAATCCCCAGTGCCCCCACAGCTCTGTGACATAAAACTCTCATGACATACACCCCCAAGGGGGGCATAAAACCAAAAACTCGGGGGAAAAATTCAAAAAAAAAATTTTTCCCCGTGCTTTTCCCCTTCTCATTTGGACATAAAACTCTGTGACATAAAAATCTCGGGGCCATCACATTCTCGGGGAAAAACACCTCTGTGACATCACATCCCCCCCCCCCGTGCCCCTTCACACCCCTGTGAACCCCAAAACTCCAGGGGGGCTTTTCCCCCTATCTCAGGGGACATCTTTTAAACCAAAACCGGTTTTTCCAAAAGGTTCCCCAAAAAAAAAAGGGGACCCCCAAAAAAGTTTGCCCAAAAAAAAAAAGTGTTTTTTAAAGGGAATTTAAAAAAATCATTTTTCCAAAAAAGGGAGGTGGGAATGTCGTGGGGTTTCGTTTTTTTTTTGTGGGCAGCAAACCAAAAAAAAGGGGGGTACCCGGGTTAAAAGGGGGCCCCGGTTGCGGGGGGGGGGGGGGGCCCAAAGAAAAAACAGACAAAAAAAATTCGGGGGAAAGGCCCCCCCAAAAAGGGGGGGGGGGGGGGTGGCGGGGGGTTTTCCCCCCCCCAAGAAAAAGGGAAAAAGGAAAACCCCGGGCCCGGGGGCCCAATGAGGGGGGCTTCACACCCCCCCCCCTTAAGAGGGGGGGGTTTCCCCCTTTGGACCCAAAAAAAAAATTTGGGGAAAAATACTAAAAAAAAACCTTTTTCAAAAAACAAAAAACCAAAAATTTTAATATCGGGTTTTTAAATTTTAAAAAAAAAATTTGGGGGAAAATTTCTTTTTTAAATGGGGAATGTCTGACCCCTGCAGGCAATCTCACCCCTGAGAAAATTTTTTACTCCCCCCCTCACAAACTTTGGGGGGCCCCAAAGGGGAAAAAAAATTTTAAAAGAAAAGGGGGAAAAACCCCCGAAAAGACAGAAGGGGGGACCCCGGGGGGGGGCTAAAAAACACAAGTTAATTAAAAATCAAAAACCGGGACCTGGCACGGCCCCCCTATTTTTAGGTTTTCCCTTTTACAAAGTCGTATTTCTAAATGAAAAAATGTAGGAAAAAAAAAAAACCCAAGCATAAAAATTTTTTATTTGGGTTTTGGAGGGGGAGTGGAGAAAGGTTTTTTGGGGGGTTTTTGTCCCCCCGGGGGGAAACCCCAAAAATTTTAAAGGGGGGTTTTCTCCCCCCCCAAAAAAAAACCTCAAATTTTTCAATTCCCCCCAAAGAGTGCCAGTGGGGCCCCCCTTTTTAAAATTGAGTTAAAATTTTTTAACTGGTGTTTTAAAAATTTTTAATTTTTTGGGGAAAAAAAGAAACTAAACCCGGGGGGGGGGCCAAAAGTCGCTTTCTTAGCCCCCATTTTAAAAACCCCCCCCGCTCCCCCCCTTCTAGCATCACGTAACCCCGAGGAAAGGGGGTTGGGCCATTTGCGGGGCTGCAAGGGGCCGGGGCCCGAAAAAACAACAAAAGTCTTGGCCCCGGGCTTTTGAAAGGGTTTCCCCCCAAGCGAAGGGGGCCCCCCAAAATAAATTTTTTGGGGGAAAAAGGAAGGGAAAATGGGGGGGCAACCACTGTGGAAAAAAAAAATTTTACAAAAACCCCCCGGGTAACCCCCCAAACCCCCCCCAAGAAACGAGGGGGGTTCCCCTTTTTGGGTTTGTCGGAAAAAAGAAAAAATGATCAAAAATGCCAATATTTTTCTTTTAAAAAGGGGGCCCCCCTGCCCTTGGCCCCAACTACCTTTC
Organism: Reinhardtius hippoglossoides; assembly: GCA_006182925.3. Classification (NCBI taxonomy): domain Eukaryota; kingdom Metazoa; phylum Chordata; class Actinopteri; order Pleuronectiformes; family Pleuronectidae; genus Reinhardtius; species Reinhardtius hippoglossoides. The sequence goes on from VCHM03000202.1 coordinate 23,600, forward strand.
CCCCCTCCCTTAACTTTTTGTTAGCAAAAATTTTCCCCCTTTTTTAGATTAAGGTCAAAAAGAGGGGGCCCGGTTTGCGGTCAAAAAAAGGGGGGGGCCCCCCTGCGGGGGGTTTGGGGGGAAGATTTTATTTTTTCCCCCCGGGGTTTTGGGTTTTTAAATTTAAACCCGTTTAAAAAAACCCCCCCCAAATTAAACAGGGCACCCCCTTACCCCCCCAAAATTTTCCCCCCACCCCTTTTTCCCGTTTTTGGGGAAAAATTTTTTTGGGTTTGGAAGGGTTTTGGGTTTTGGGGGATTACGTAACCCAAAAAAAGATAACTGTATAGGAATACAAAAAACCCCAAAAAGGGGGAAAAAGTAATTTTAAGGTTTTTTTTTTTTTTTCCCCCCCAAATTTTTCCCCAGGGGCCTTTTGGGGAAATTTAAAGGAACTTCCCCGGTGCCTTTTTAAAAAAAGGGCAAAAAATTTTTAAACAGTTTTCCCCCCCACGGGGGAGGGAAATGGGGGGTTTGGTTGGTCTCTGATTCACCTTTTGGGAGAGGGGGCCTTTTCATGGTCTTTTAAAAAAAACCATTTTGGCTTCTTTTCAGTAAGCAGGGGGAAGAACCAAAGAAAGCCCCATGGCTAAAACAAATGTTATTTTCCAGGGTATTTTAAAACCCCCCCTTTCCTTTCTAAATGCTTTTCTTTTTTTTCTGGAGGGGGGCATAAAAGATAAAAGCCGTTGTTTTGGGGTGGCTTTGGCCCCTCTCCCCCGGTTCAAAAATCATTTCCAAGGAAAAAGGTCCCCAAAAAAGGGGTATTTTTGCAAACAGGCAGGGGATAAAACCCTTTTTTTAAATTCCCAACTTGTTTTGCTTTT